>CAJVGC010000508.1:53643493-53725624 GCA_910822075.1 Senecio squalidus
GTTAGGGATGTTTGGGTATGGGTTATTGAGTGCATTATTATTTAGGGGTGTTTGTTTGTAGCTTTTTATGTTAAAAGTAGGATGATAGTGGGCGAGAAAAAATTCGTGACCCGTTGGTATCGCGTCATGGATAGAGAAACATGTAAGTTTTAATTTGTGGGTGTGGTTGTGGGTGAAAAAATATACCTCTTGACTGGTCATGGATATACGTGAGAATTGATTTTTGACATAAAGAAAAAGAAATAATGAAGGCATGAGTCAAACCCCTGTCCTGTGTATATAAACCACCAAATAACCACTCCGGCAACCCCCAACATTTTGTTAAAAGCCTCGGTTACCAATCACTCCAACAAAAGTTGTTTCATTATATGTATTGAAATAAATTATATTTAAACTCAATATCCGCACGTGTAGTACATACGTTATGAACAATGTTTTTCTCATTTTCTGAATTTGTATTATATATAGAATATACAATATACAATCTTTTCCCATTTCATGGATTTGAATTATATTTACAATACACAATATACAATAAATTGTTCACATTAGGGATAGCAACGGGGCGGGTTCGGGTCGGATATCACTAAACACGTACCCACATCCATTTATAAAACTCATACCCATATCCAACCCAATATCCATCGGATACACATATAGTTTTACCCATCGGTTTTTCGGGTTTTCCCGCGGGTATTGGGTATACTCATTTACATTTGTGCTAGACAAAATGTCGATTTAGTGAACGAATTACTAAAACCCAACAAAATACCTAATTCATTATCGACATTTCAAAAATTTTAAACGATTATTTTAAAGGATATAATTTAAGGTATGTGAAATCAATGTATATATTATAAAAAGTTATTATTAGTAATATGTATTTTTTTTAAATAAAAAAAGAAAAAAAAAAGACTTGATATATGTATGGGTACGGGTATGGGTACGGATACAAATAATCTGGCGGGTATTTGACAAAACCCAAATTCATACCCGAATACGCAAAAAAAATATTTTTGTGCACATACCCGTCTCCAAACCCGCCAACCCGTTCCCATACCCGACTCAACTGTTTTGGGTTTCGATTTTCCACATCAATTTCAGATGGTTTTACCATCCCTAGTTCACATGCATTAATGTATATGTAAAAAGATGAATGTCAATATTAGATACCGACTTAAAATGTTTGGATTAGAGTTTTGAATATTATATGTTGATATCAAATAATTTTGTCGCACATTAAGATTATTCTTTAGAAATTTTAGTATTTTTAGTTTATAACTATTATTTTTTAGGAATACGTTGACTATAGCCTCCGAAACAATGATTAAAAAACAAATTTTACGTTTAAAATTATTGTACCTTAACTTCTGAAAAGTAATCGTTCATAAAACCGTCAAAAAAACTATCACCAACTTGTAGGGGTGCTTATTAACTTGTAAATTAACCGCTAAATATATTTTAACCATAGAATAAGGGGTTATATTTAGCATTTTCCTATTTTTTATATATTTTAACCTTTAGTTTATATTAAATATTATTTTATATTATTAAAGATTAACTATTATCCTTCACAGTTTTAATTTTTAACAGTTATTTTCACTCAAAACTTAGACAAAAAAAGCTTGTTATAATCAAAATTCATAAGTTACTAAGGTAGTTTGCACTACATACATAGGATTGTGCACATCGTGTTATAGAATTACATAGTTATGACGATTTTTCAAAAATGAATGGAAGCTTTTTAACAATGGTGACATTCGAATTCCTTGGTACTCGGTTTGAAAGCCTAGGAAAGCAAACTTCCAATGAAAAGTTTTTATCTTATTTGATTTTTGGATTCAATAATTTATGACATATAACAAGTTGTGGGATGGTTTCTAAGGGGGTGATACCCTTAAATGCCCAAACAAACACCCCCTAAATGTTTCCATCCATCTTATTGGATGATGCCCTTAAATGGTTATATAATGTTGTGGGGTTGGATAACAAAGGGTCATCTTTTTGATTTTTGAAGCTAGGGTCGATGGAAGGTTTGTTTGTATTTGATTGTTTCGATCTTGGGTCGACGTAAGGGTCGTTTGTATTTAATTTATTGGATCTTGGATTGATGGAAGGGTCATTTATATTTGATTGTTTTTATCTAGGGTCGATGTAAGGGTCGTTTGAATTTGATTGTTTGGATCTAGGGTCGTTTAGACAAGAATTAGGTTGAGTGTCATTTTGGTTGAAACTATAGGTTAGAGTTGTTGTAATGTCTAGCATTATACGTTGATCGTTGTAATGTGCATTGGTCATTGGTCGTTGTAATATTTATATCTTACTAGTTTTAATTAATAATTAAATGTTGCCATTAAAAAGAACGAGTTTAACAAAAATTAGGAACACGTTAATTAAAAGGAAGTGAAGATAAATTTTAACTAATATTTTCTGTAAAGCTTTATTCCTTATAAGATTTGTAATGCTCTGTTTACGAGTCTAAAATTAAAGAAAAACAAAGTAATATACAGAATAGGAAATTAAAGTAAAAAAGAGATGTTTTTGAGTCTAATAAGAGCTTGGGTACCAATGACTTGCAAAAAATTGGCTTAAATACTTTACAATCACTCCAAATATGGTCAGAATGTTTTATTGAAGAAAATGTATAAACTTTACCTTCTAATTTTTCTTTTTCTTTGCTTTCCTTTCTAAAAAAAAAAAATCGAGATCACGACAATATATTTATTTCCTTTCTTTTATATTTTTTATCGTAAAAATAAAACTTAAGAACACAGTGTAACGAAGTGAAAACAATTTTACAAACAAAAAAAGAACAAAAAAGAAGAAAAAATTAATTTGCAAGACTACTAAATAACCTTTTATGTAAACTAACCAATTCTTCATAACAAGGTGTTATTGTAAACTCTCGAGTAATGAACGAAAACTATATTTGTCATTTTAGTAAATAATTAATAATTTATGTATCCCAAAATTATTATTTGTTTCTTTAATAAGTAAATTGTTATTAGAGAAAAAAAAAGGAAAAAAAAATCAATCTAGAGGAGGCACAACACAACAAAAAAGGTTAAATGGGCACCAATTAGGAGCATTTAGAAGCTAATAAACAAACATGTAAAAACGCAACATTTAGGGGGCTTTTGTTTCACAGAATCTGAAGGAATTCAATGGAATTTGAATTGAATTCCAATTCAAAAGCGTGTTTGGTTGCCAAAATTGATGGAATTGAATTCCGTTGGAATCTAAATTTTCCTTCATGTGAAGAATTCACATTCCTTGGGGGTAGGGGAAAGAATTCAATTCCATTCGCCCTCGAATCTTAAATAACAATGATACTCCTTTTTTTTTAAGTCTAACTAAACAAAATTTATTAAAAAAATGTTTTTTTTTTTGCTTAATCTCGCTTTTTGTTGTTAAAAGTTGTAGTTTGTGTATATAACAACTTCGGATGAATCGAAGCCGGTCACCTCATGACATATTTATGCGATTTTTGTTGATCTCGTGCTATCAAAAGGTCAGAGGTGTTGTGTTTTTCCTTATTTCATGATAATAAAGAGTTGCAATTGCAAGTTGTTGCGTTTTTCCTCTTTTTATACCAACATAGAGTTGTAATACGATGCGTTTTTACTCGTTTCATGTTAACAAGGAGCTAAAAGATGTTGAGTTTTTCTCGACTCATGATAATATTTAATAAAAAAATAATGTGTTTATGCTCATGTTTATATGTAGAAGGTTCACAAATATGATGCGTTTTTTTCGTTTTGATTGGTATTTTAAGTATGTGGGTGTGAAAGGTTATAATAATAGTGAAATACTTGAAAAGTGTTGCTTTGTTATCTTAAAAAGTTGAAAACCCGTGATTTAATAAAATAAGAAAGCAATTATAATGAAAAGTATTTTAGTTAATTTACATAAGTACATTCCAATTCCATTGACAAAATCACAAACCAAACAAAATATAACAAAAAATTTAATTGAATTTCATTTCATTTTCTGACAACCAAACGGACAACAAAATCACATTCATTTGATTTAAATTCCTTCAGATTCTACAAATTCCATTCCATCAGAAAATATTCCGTGAACCAAACGGACCCTTAGAGAAATGAAGAAAGAAAATCACAAAAATATTATCCAGAAAGATATCTAGAGTTTCCTTCAACCTTAGACACAATCAATTGGACTTGAGATTCAAAAATACCATTCATCTTTTAACCATGGGCTCATGTTATTTAACTAAAGTAAAGATAAACGTCGTATATCTTTGATATACGATAATTTGTCGACATTCCTAAATATTCTTCCACCTCGAGTTCAACATGCAAGATTTGGATTCACCATTTCTATCTTGAACAACGAGCGATATAGCAAATTCCATGAAAAACTCTTAGAATTCAATTATTTTTAATTCTCACATATTTTCTTAAGATAATATCTAAAAAACCATAAACTCTCTAAGGAGATATTTCCACCGGTTCCAAAACTTTCTTCCTAATAAGATTCAATTTCGAACAATTCAAAATACAATGTTTTAATGTTTCTACTTCATTGACCAGACCAGAAACAATACATTTGGTCGATCCAATTTGAACAGTGGCGGCACCTGGGGTGTGCAGGTCGTGCGGTCGCACGGGGCCTCCGATTTAAATTTTTTTTTTTTTTTTTTTTTTATACAAGCTTACAAATTATCTTTGTCCCATATTTGAGTCACAAGAGAAATAAAAAGTTTAGTTTTTACTTTTGTCCACATCGGTGGAAGAAAAAAGATGATTAATTGATTAGATAGCTATAAATTAACCTACCTATGCCTTTGAAAAAATCACACCACATACTTTCAATTTCAAGTACGTATTTGATTATTATTTATGTTTAATATTTCCAAAAGTATCGTATTGGATAGTTTATCTATTGTCTAAGAATACAATATATACTATTTGTTACACAATTAGTTAGTAGATAATTGTTAACTTGTTAAGTTTTTATTTATTTTTTATATAAAGGATGCCTCAAACTAGAAAATTTGAATCGGGTTGGTAGATAATTGTTAACTTGTTAAGTTTTTTTCACTATTTTGTGTACATAGTTGATAATGCTATTATTTCAGTGGAGCAAATATTTTAGCACTACAAACACTATGAAGACATTTTTGGTTTTTTATTCACAGCCGAAAAGTTGAAGTCATTGAATACTGATGAACTAAAGGCAATATGCAAAAATCTTGAAAAGAGGTTACAAAATGGTGATATCTCAGACATTGATGGCGATGATTTATTCAACGAAATGGAATTGTTACAAAAGAATTTGTCCGTCGAACACGACACAACCAACTCAATACTTAATTTTTTGAAACGGTTAAACACTTATTCGTTTTCTTATTTGGCATACATAATATTTTTGACTGTTCCCATTACTGTTGCATCCGCGGAAAAAAGCTTTTCTAAACTAAAACTCTTAAAATCTTATTTGCGGTTGACCATGTCTCAAGAGAGATTAAATGCATTGAGTTTAATTTCAATTGAGAACGAGTTTCTTGATAATATTGATTATGAAAGTATAATAGATGAATTTGCTTCAAAAAATAATAGAAGATCGATGTTTAGAAAATAATAATGTAACTCGTGTTTATTATAAAGAAAAGTATTTATTATAAATTTTATAGGACCTCTTTTAATTTTTTGCACCAACTCTTCAAAATGTCAGGGCCGGGCCTGAATTTGAATACCATAAGATCAAAGTTTAACACGAGTTGGTCAATAGTCTAAGAAAGCAATGTATATCTTTTCATTATTATCTATCATTTTATTTTGGTGTATCCTAAATTGATTGTTCGCTACTAAATTTAAAATACCTAAAAAAATTTTAAACAGTAAAGATAAGATTTTATTGATTGAACGGTTAATGATTATATTTTCATTAGGTTATATGTTTTTTTTTGTCTAAAGTCGAAATGTCGTGCTAATTATTATAAGATAAAAATCATATTAATTATTAGATGATAAAAATCTAATAACCAGAGTTGTGAACACAAACTTTTTGTAGTATCTTTAATATATAATAAAAGAGAGGCCTTAAATGCCACATGGCGAAGTAAGGACCCTTAGATGGGTTAACTTATTTGATTTCAACCGTTAGATCAAATTGATGATGTCATCAAACACTATTTTCATTTTAGTTGTCCCACATCGCTTCAGGTATGAAACTTTTTCATACTTCTAGCCTATATATATATCATATGGCTTTAGTTTTTCCTACTTTGTCCCACATCGCTTCATGTATGAAACTCTTTCAGACTTCTAGCTTATATATATATCATATGCCTTTGGATTAAAATATAGTTCGACGGTAATTTTCAGGTCAATCGGGTCAAACCCGAAACCCGATAAACTGGAACTATTATATCCGAAACCCGACCCTATTTATGAATCGGGTGTTGCCTTAAATGCCACATGGCGAAGTAACGACCCTTAGATGGGTTAACTTATTTGATTTCAACCGTTAGATCAAATTACATTATCTCTTTAATTCCAATCTCTACTTAAATAAAAAACAAAATTCCAATTTACTTAAAAAAATTTCACTCAATTTGAACTATGATCAAATTACATTATCTCTTTTACAAAACATAATTACATTATCTCTTTAATTCCAATCTCTACTTAAATAAAAACAAAATTCCAATTTACTTAAAAAAATTTCACTCAATTTGAACTATGATTTACATTATTTTTATTTAAAATCTCCTAATAAAAAATATTAAAACATGTGTATAAACGTAAAAGTGTTTATGTTATTATAACTATAAACAACATGTGTATAAACGTAAAGGTATATATATGTTATTATACGTATAACATTGTCTTTTTATAATAACCTAAAATCTACATAAACATAAAGTTTACAATTCAATTTTTATTTTTTTCCGCGCTATCGCGGGATAATAATCTAGTTATATAGATACGAGGGGCTGCTGTTTATTTTCTTATAAAGTATTATTTAATTTTTGAATATATATTCAAATAAATATCATCACCATCATTAAATTTTTGTGAAATATATTAGGTATTAGTTAAGATTCTTACATACACAAGTATATAATCAAATTTATATTCGGTTTTTAAGATTTCATGATGTAACATATGGATATACATGTCTTTTTTTATAACTTGTGGGTCTTTAGAAAAAAATTCATACCATACATTAATTTAGATGTATATTATTTATTTCAATTTATATAAAATACGTTGAAAAAGAAATTTAAATTCATTAGAAGAGCCAATCAGGTGTTGCCTGGTTGGTAAGGAGTTTTTCCAGTGAAGGAGAGGTCTCGGGTTCGAGCCTCTCTAGAGGGTTTCTCCTTTGGAGTTGGAGTTGGTTCCTCGAAAAAGCACGGATCCACCTTTGCGTGGGGTGTTGTACTAGAGGCGGTTCGATCCCGAGGCACAGATAAAGCTCACTCGTGGGGAGAAACCTCTATACCGTTGAACCAAAAAGCCTTTCAAAAAAAAAATTCATTAGAAGAGAATTATTTTTTGATTAGAAAAAGAAAATTATTTTAAAGTTATCATTATCATAATAACAAATAGTTATTTTTTTAAAACAAATTTTGGAATAAAATTATTATTATTGTGTTTATAAAAAGTCTAAACATGGAAAAGGAAGTTTAAGGGAGTGTTTGTTTGAGCTTAAATAAGCGGCTTGTGACTTATTGATATTTGGACTTATATTTTATAAGCATGAATTTTTTGGCTTACGTAACTATCTGAGAACTTATTACTGTTTACTATGATCTAATGAATAATAATAAACCTACAAACGATTAAATAAGTCAGAAAATTTTACCTTATAAAACATAACCTAAAATGTCAATAAATCATAAATAGTTTATATAAACTCAAACAAACAAGACTAAATACATTGAAAGAAAATTGAATTCGTATTTATCAAAGTGACGTGATACCCTCATTATTTCCAACTGTTTTCATTAATTTCTTGCATTTATATATATGTTTAATGGTTTATCAATGAAAAATATTCTATTTATTACCACAATAATATCGTAGATTTTAAAAATAATATAAATATAAATCTACATATAAATATATATAAATATAAAAATAAATATAATCTTAAATCTTCATTTTCGCTTCTTTTTTTTTTTAAACTTTAGAGAACTGTTTAATATTTGTCGATACAAACTTAATGTAACCTTTTACATATAGACAGCCCAACACAAATTTGGTATACTGAATTATCTTCATTGGAAAACTATAATGACCAATAATTATTTTTTCTCATCGTGTTCTTCATACCAACCAAACATAATTGAGGTAACGAACATCGAATCTTGTAAATATTGATCAATTATATATGCACAGACCCTGTTGTTTTTGTCGAGCTTAACGAGCTTAGCTACTTTCTCGTGGATGAGAAGTAAACACCGTGTTTAAAGTTTTCAACCGAGTTATGCAATATCCAAACATTAAACACGATGACACACTTGGCATTCAAGGTTGCTCACACTTATATTTGGAGCTTAACGAGCTTAAACACCAAATTAACCTAAACCCTAAAAAGAGGCAAACATTGAACTCCAAATATAAGGTAGAGATGACACCCTTGGCATTCAAGGTTGCTACATGGCTCGAAGGACATCATTAGCCCCAAACGGAACTACATATGACAATGCACTTGGTCTAAGGAACATCCTCAGTACTTTAGGAATGGTGGAGGGCACCAACGACGTCACAGAGGAACCACATAGGCGGAACATGAACAATAAAAGTTATACTCCATCATTAAGTGAACAATATATATCGTCCCACAAGTGTTATTGGCGATCTTGTGAGCTGTGACACCACGATCAACCCTAAAGGTGTTATCAATGGCTTCATAGTGAATTTTCTCGTTAATAACACGAATCGATAAATCAGTATGTTTGCTTCTCGATTGTCGATTTTAATATTTTATAACAATTTCTTGTAGGCATATATTTATATATGTGGACCACTAGGGCTTGCCCAAGTGGTTATAGCATGCTGCCTATTTGTGGGAGACCTCGAGTTCGAGGCTCTCTCATGGTGGATAATTTATAGACATATTTCCCTTGCATAATGGAATTGGTGGATATACAAATATATACTAAGGGTTAAGGGGCACCTTCCAATAAACCTTTATATTTATATATGTATACGTACATGCATGTGCATGTGAGCACAAAATAATTTCCTTGTTTACTTTCATGGTAAATTCAAACTTGATAAAAAAGAATTGTTTAATTTCATGTAAATTCAAAGTTGACAAAATAAAGGTTTCTTTCTCATTCCATTTGGGTTAATAGTCAATATATAATAGGAGTATATATTTTTGTATATTTTGTAGGTCAAAGTCAAAGAATTGACTATCTGTTTTGTCAAACATTAAACCTACTTCAACGTGGCATCCTAACAATATTGGGTCACCAACATAGTAATAATAACATTTTAAATTATATTGCACCAAAAATAAGTACAATATTAACTTAAAATGAAATTCTTTTCAATAAATCAATGGTTATTATGGTTTGATCGATACTGGTTTCATTTGTTTACTTTTTGATGCAGGAATGTTGTGAATAAAAAGAAACCATACAAAGAACATAGGAATTTCGATAAACCCTTAAAGGGTGCTCAAACGGGACTTGAAGAGAAACTCTCCCTTTTCTTAATTCATTCTCAAAACTTATTAAAACCCTAAACCTAAATAACTATATATAACTATAAAACCTTAAAACATAACTTGAAAGAAAAGACAAATAATTAATATTAAAAGATAGATAATGACAATTAAAATTGTCATCTTTAACCCGTCATCATCTCGAACGATCAAAACATGACTTCACATGTTAACCGAAGAACCGACGGCTAAGCCAGAGGAGTTGGAGGCTTGAAGGCATACCGCATCACTTTTTACATTCGATCAACGGATTTATGTCACCAATGTTAGTCGTACGATCGGTTGATGAAACCCAAACGATGGAACACCCGTTTTTAATTTCAAAACTTTAGAACAACTTGTTGCAACTTATTTCAAATGTACAAGAATTAAAATTGTACCAATATTTATGGTACGATTAGATGACTTTTATTTCGTGTTAATGTCAAAGGGATTAATAATGAACTAATGTATATGTTTGACTTATAAATTGTAATTAATGAAATGAAAGATGTATGCGATTAAACTCTAAACATGTTTTCCAAAGAAAATGAAGAAATAGGGAAGTTACACTAATAAGTCACCATTTAGATAGAGAAATTACTAATATAACCCTCGGGGCCGACTCCTAAGGCTATGCTAAAAGATCGAATCGTAGAATAAGAGGGGTAAAATGGGGTATTGTTATTTAAAATTCATTCATTTTACATAATTTTCAACATGAAAGCACCCAAGTGAAATAAATGGACTATAAATAACATTACCCATCCAAATTTAAAACACCATAATAAGAAAACATAAAGCCCTACTAACTCCTAAAACAGTTTCTTAATTTTTCATTGTAACTCCTTTTTTGTTTTCTTGACGTTGTCACGAACAACGTCAAGTAAAACAGTGCTCTTGCATTTAGGGCATTTAGGGTAGTCCTCGGCCAACATAATATACATAAGGCAACGAGGACACCCAACCAACATCATAGACATGGCCTCTGGGCTGGTTGAGTATTGGAGGCCCTTTTCGTCTTGAACGAGCTCAGATGAAAGACACGAGCTTGTAGGAGACATAGTGGTTGATTGGTTTGGTATTTCCATAATTGGTCTATGAGTTCTTGGTGGTGAAAGATTCAGCTTCAAGTCAAGCTTTGGGCCTCCTCCACCACTACCACTTCTTCCACTCATCGTTTGCGATTTTGGTCTTTTCGATGAGTTCCAAATTCTGTATCTTATATAAGTCAATTAACTTCCTGAAAATTAAACATAAAAAAGTCAAACTTCATGATCATGATCATAATCTTTTGAACAGAAGGCTTGTTTGATCATAGGATGTCATATGTTAACAAAAGACATGATCATATGATATTCGCTTACCTTTAAACTCGAAAATCTTGAGAGAGAGAGAGAGAGAGAGAGAGAGAGAGAGAGAGAGAGAGAGAGAGAGAGAGAGAGAGAGAGAGAGATTAATAGTGGTGAGATACTGAGATGAGGTTGTTGTTTTGGAGCCTCGAAGACCATTTATATAGGAACTCATAAATACCTATTAGTAATATATATTTACATGTATTTATTATTTACTAATTATAATGAAAGATGTAAATTGAGACCAAAAATGAATTAATTGTTAGGAAGAAAAAATTCCAATATCGGTACACAGGAGAAAAATGCAGTAAATACTTGCAACGAGATATGTTATTTGTGTGTTGCAGCGGAACCTCACTTAAAGTTAAAAAAGAAAAGAAACCAAAAAAAAAAAACAAAAAACCGCACCTAAACTTTAAACAAAGAAAACCATATAACCATTTTATAAAACTACAGAAAAAATAGATATTAACCAAAAACCTCATTCCAATATTCTTAGAAAAAACTCACCCAAAACTTTAAACACACGTACCAAAAATAAACAATTACAAAAAATCTCATCTATTTTTAAAGGAAAAAAAAACTCACCCAAAACATTAAATAAAGAAAAACATATATAATAAATTTTAATCAAAAACCAAACCCATTTAAAAAATAAAATCAGAACGGAGCCAAAATATTTGATTGGCCCTTGTGGCTCAAGCCAAACCAAGAAATGTTATCGGTGTATTGGCTTATGAATAGTAACTCAACATTTTATAAATGTTATATAGATAATTACAAAATAAAATTGCAAATACATTAACTTAATTGATATCTGCTACTAGCAGCATGTAACTTACAGGTACCATTATTGTATGTATAGGGTTGACGGGTATACTTTTTTATTTGCGACATGCTATATATACCATAGTCAAAGTTAGTGTGTTTACGTTGATTTTGTATCGAAAGTTAATGTCTTGTTTGATGGTTGGGTATGGTTGTCCGAGATAACAATTAACCAATTTTTAGTTTTCTGCTGCTCTCGAGACTCTTGATGGTCATCTTATCCAATATCGTTTATGTGTAGAAGGTGCGACATCACATGGGTTATATTTGAAATAGGGCCTAAAATTTAGACAAATATCAACTATGCATTTAAATATATAGTAAATAATTGATTATGTAAAATAAAACGTATCTAACTTAGATGGAAAAGATTGTTAATTAGGTCTCATTGTTCTTAAGTTCAAGCCTTGCCTACGGATTTTTTTTTGTTTAGTATATTGATTTTTGTTTTGATTATTTATATATAAATATATTGTTGCTTTTCAAAAAAAAAAAAGTTGTATAAAGGGGTCAATTTTTACTTTTCACACAAGATACCCGAATTCTCAAAACCGAACTTGATCATATCCTTCTCTTAGACATTGCAATATTCTTTTTCATTTTTGCTAGATTATGTAGATTTAGAGGATCGGTTTTACTTATTGTACTACGTACAATAAAAAGTTCTATAGTAATCTCGTTCTATAGTACTGTATTTAGTTAAATGGTTCATACTATAAGGTTTATATCAACAAGCTATAAATTAAACTTTAACAGTTTAAGTACAAGAAAATTAATATTTCTATGCCTATAATACATAAAGGAAAATTTAATACATATTTATTGAAAAATTAAATTTAAGAAGGATGTAGTTGGATTTGTTAGAAATTTAGTTTTGAGATTTAATAGCATTTAACATGCTTCTTATTTATTATTTAACATGCATACCTACATACGTATATCACATAACATAACTTAGCATAATTAAATAGTTGTTCATCAATTCATCGGTCAAGTACCAATAATCGGTCGAGTTTAATTCCAACAAAACAACATTGTTCTTCAATTTATGCAGTAAAAATCGGTCAATATAACCTCGATCTTTTACTACTACAGGAGCATATTTTTTGTCGTAAGCAATGCAACAAAGTTATACACATTCAACAACCGTCAAGAGTTGTTAAAATGTATTTAGAAATCGGTTATATATGAAATTATACACATTCGAAAACCGTATTTGAAACCATAAACTAGGCATGGTCATTATTTGTTAAAAAAATTGAATAGGTATAATAATTTTAACCTAAGATCAATAAAATTCAATTAAATGTATTTAAATCTTGGTTATTGGTGGTAGTTGAATCTTTTTATGACAAAACCTAATTAATATATATATATCAAGAACATTAAAACTAAATTTAAAGATTTGGTATTGTAGTTTAAAAGAATGGTCATACAATTATGATTTGTCTTTGTTTAACTTTGTTTACTTATATAGACACGATTTCACGCAAACTTGTTAAGAACCATCGTAATTCAACATGATTTCTTTCAAGTCGTTCTCAACTCACAGTTTTCATTAAGATAACATGTACAGTACACGATTGTTATGACGCAAGATTGGTTGATTTACACCGCAATTTGTGGCATGTAACACGTTAAATTTTTTTTTTTAAATAAGGTTGTTAGCTAGGCTCGATATGACAATGATATGTTTACATATAACCACTTTTCATTGTGAAAATATAGGCCTTTTAGCCACCACAAATAAAACAATTATATGTGCAATAATGAAAAGAAGTATAAGCACGATTATACCAGATTAAGAACCAACATAACCCTAATTCAACAACACTCAGTGTTGCGTATAATTGATATTGCTGGTTGTCCAATGATCAATGATTATCTTTTTAAATAGTGATACAAATTAGATTCAAATAACTTTCCATCCTTATGATCAAGTTAGCTCGAATCCTATATATAACTTACGAAAGGTGGAGGGTGATCTTTTTTAAACTAGATCGTAGACACATTTACCCTCTAAAGTTTGATAGATATGATGTTTCATGTAGGGTAAACTAAATCATCGGTTACCATGATTTTGCCACTTTTCAAAAGGGTTATTAACAGTGTCACAAAGATAATTCATATCATTTCCAATGCCAAACTTTTCTTCCTAAATAATTTAAGCACAATAGGCATCAAGGTAAGATGGTCATGCTCATTTGAGGAAACTAGGAAGTGTATTCTTACACTCAATATATGTGAGAGTCACGCACTCTCCATACTTCTTGTGGAGAGCTTTACCGTGTAAAGTTTGCGTGACAGATGAGAGTGTATTATGCGTATTAGTGATCTATCAAATATGAAGTTATACTAGGTCCGTTAAGAAAAAGAAAAAGGAAAAAATGATTTGTATGTCATATAAATTAAACATAGTGGTTTGGAAACTCAATCAATAATTCTCTATATGATAACAACAATTTAAAAATGTTTGACCTAATAATTATCAATCAATAATTTTGATAATCGGTTAATGGGTTGGATTTGGGGGTTTAAAAACTAATATGATAACTGAATCATATAAGCTTTGGGTTATTCCGTCTTTAAGTTACCATAACATTGATGTAAGTTCAAATAACTGAATAATTTAAAACATCGTTATTGTATGTATCCGAACAAACTTGACATCTATATAACATGTTACGTAAGATGTCATGTCATTTGTTTGTAATTGTTTAATTGGTCTACAACATCGATGCTCAATATTTTTATATATTTTCAAGATAAATAAATCGACTCACTCAAAATTTAAATTACATATATATATATATATATATATATATATATATATATATATATATATTATATATTTCGTAGTAACTAGATAAATTTCATATACATATCTCTATTTAATAATGTCGAAACAGCTAGTCTCTATTGTTGTAATCTAATCCTTTGATAGAGAGAAAAGACGAGTCTCCGGTTCATTGATTTTATTGGTATATTTTGTTTGGGAATTAATTAGGCTTAAGGAGCCGAACCACCCAAATCTCGATGTGACATTTTCATTTCATGTTATGTTTGTTTGTCTATCGCTGTGTGAATTTCGTGTTAAGGTGTTTAATCCTAACAATTTTCCATATTTTCGCAAAATTTGAGTTCCCACTTCCCAACTTCTACGAATATCCATTAAGGCCAGGAAGTCCATAGTTGTGCACTTTTGTTGTTCAACCAAACAAGATGAATATGATTAGAGATACGAAAAAATATATTCAAGTAATATTCAAAGATTTGTATTAAAGAGACGAAAACATGGTTTTGGGTTGATAAAAGATATAAACCTACATAATAGCTAGTATAATTTGCAATTCACGTTTCAAAGTCTCTCATTATACAATTATCGTTAAGGTTTGACAAAATACACGATACAAAAATTGTCCGTTTTAAACAAGGTTTTGACGGGTCTTTAACAAAAACTACGAAAATTAATCGTTGAAGGGTAGAAATGGTAGGACAAGATAGAAAGAACCATTCTTATACAAAGAATTGAGGAGGGTGAAATGTCATGAATTCATATGTAGCTTCATTCATGAAACTTAAATTAATCTCTCAACCTCCCCACATTGAATTGAAAATTCATTCAAATGCATTAAAACACACACATACATACACATTAAGGGTTCCATTTTTAAGTGCCAACCAAACTTCACCAAAAAGGACCCTCTCAGGAATTCAATCCATCTCTGGCTTTGCTATTATGAACTCATTCAAGTGCCTCCTGCCCATTACTCTTTTGTGTACTACCTTCTTTATTCAATTTCTTTTATGATATCAAGGTGAGTATATCGAGAACGGTCAAATTTTCAATCTATTTAGTAAAAAAAAGTTAGTTTTTATCTTTAACGAGTTAAACAGTAAAAGATAAATCATTTCAAATAGGTAGAACTGTAAGAACCATATAAAATTACCACATGTGTTGACATGTAAGGTAATTTTGATCCTTAGTTCTTTTTTTTTTTTTAGAACTCGACACTCAACCCATCCAGAAAGATTATATTGCTACCTTCAATAAATATAAACGTTGAACTTGAATTTAAAACCTCTAGATTATCATCAACAAAAACAAGCATAAGTACATATATTTTTATGTATTTTAGACATGTTATGCATAAATATAACACATGAAAAATTAAAAAAAAACCAATAAATAAACCTAAATAGTTGGTGTTTAAAAGCATGCAACATATCTAGCAATAAATATGTAACATTTTTCTATATAGGCTTTTTAATGTCACATTGATTTCTATGGAGTATAAAATAGTCTATTTATAATATATTAATCCATAGAAAATCAATAAATACCTAATATGGTTGCCCGTTTTCGGTGTTCATATACTTTGATGTTAATGAGCGAAAAATTTAGCGGCCGGTTATTAATTCGCGTTAGAGCACAAGGAGCGGTAAATTCCACCACCTCCAACTCAGTTCACATAATCATTCCACTATCATCGTTCATTACAACAATTTACCCTTAATGGTCTCACCCACGACTAATAATACGCGTCATAAATAAAACATAGGCTAGAACACATATGAGAACCCATGGGATAGAGTGGTGAACGGTAATGGCGTCGATGTGCTCTTACGTGAAAAACCTTAACGATAATTGTAAATTAAGATGTAAAGTATTTATTATCAAATAATCATACATAGTCATGTACAAAAGGTTTTTCTGTCGAAATTTGACCAATAATATAAGAATTATGGATTCAGGTTTTATAAAAAACAAAAGATATAATATATATATAGTCATGTATTAAAGATAAATAAAAAATAAAAAAAGTTATTATTTCAAAAAATAGTAATATGAAAAACGACTCTCTTAATAACTTTCATTTATTAAGTCACAGTCTAAAGTCTATGTTTTTATAAAATATGAATTGTAAATTAAACTAATTTATTTTTTGTGTATATGAGGATAACTTTATCGAGAAAAACACATATATAATATATAAAAATGGGTAAATATCGTGTGTTATTAACACTATATAACAATATGAGTTTTGATGCCAAATTTTTGTTGTTTCGTTTATATATACGTGTTTTCAGCTTCATTTTTAAATTCGTATACATAAAGAACTCTATCGAAAATAATAGACTTATAACTTATTAAAAGATCGAGTTATGGTGTTTATAAAGTCAATAAGATAGTTGTATTCTACTAAGTTTTATGTGGGTCGTTTGAGTATTTTGATGATTCTATTTTATCAAATTTTAGATTTTAAATTATATCATGGGTTATTTAATGTTATTAATCTGATATGGTTGTATGTATCAATACACATAATTTCTCCATTCTTTATGTCAGCATTCTTTTTTATTATTTGGTATAGTTAGTCCACATTCATGTAATAAATAAAATACGTTTATTGTTAAACAAAAACAAAATTATAGAATATGGGGGTGTTTGATAACACCACGGACCAAAGACTCGGACTCAGACCACGGACCCGGGCCGTGGTCTGCGTGTTTGATAAACCAAGGTTGTTACGGACTCGGTCCGTACCACGGACCCGTATCAAAGATTGAGTCTTTAATAAAAAAGTGCAGACTCATTTTTCATTCAAAAAACCCAACCCTACCCTTCAAAGCTCTAGTTTTTTGTATGTTGAGATGATATAGAAAGGAACCAAAATTGATCTTATTTTGTCCTTTGTTCTTGATTCCGGGTACTTGCGGGCACTCTTTGTAGGAGTTAATATAATTACAGGTAACATGGGCCTAATTTTTTTGTTTGAAGTTTAACTGAGAATTTTGATTATGGTTCCTACTGTCTTGTTAGTTAGTTGTCTTGTTTGTTAATGGTGTTTCTAACTTGGATACCTTTTGTGACAATTATTATAGTAACTGGGTTGTTTGGTCAATGACCACTACATGTTCGATTAAATGTCTGAGAAATAATAATAAAAAATATGATGCTGTAATATTAAAAATATGATGTTGTAATAAAAAAAAATGCGCTTATATAACTGATTGATAGTATGTGTTTTTGTTTAAGCTTGTAGTCTATATTCACGTTTTGATAAATAATTAATTTGGATTTTGTACGACATTCAATATAAAAATAAACATAAGGGTAAAATAGTCATTTCTCCCAGTCAACATAGCCAGTCTGAGGCATAATCAAACACAATAAACTCAGTCTGCACCTAACTTAGTCTGAGCTCCAACTCAGTCTGTGCTCCAACTCAGTCTGCACCAACTCAGTCTGCAATTATCAAACAACCCCTATGTCTCTTTTTCTATGTTCACATAAATTATTATTTTTCTTACCGTTATAGATTTTTATTTTTATTTTAGAAAAAGTAAAGTCAAAAAAAGAAAACTTAAAAATAGAAATCATTTTTCTTTTTATTAAAAAGCTTTAATATATAAATAATTTAAAATTTAAACTAGTTGTCTCAAATTACGTTTTAAAATAAATTTTAAAAGTGAAAGGTTAAAATTGTATTTAAAATGGAAGAGCTAGAATGAAAATAGCTAATGATGATGTCATATGACATTATTATTTCGATCTAAAAGTGTAAAATTAATTTTAAAACTCATCTAATGGTCTATATTTTGCTAAATAACTTTTAATCCATCTCTTTTAATATATATTATAGAATATAAAATAAATTGAAAGTTCAAAGTGTTGAAGAATTTATTCCTAGACTATTGGTACTTTAACATAACAAGGTCGAAAAACGACATAAATTATACCAAAAACTCAAGTCGATTTTATTTTTTATAAGGCATTCGATGTTCATCGTAACATAACAAAATAAAATAGAAAAAAGAAAAAGGTTGAAATAATTAATTTTGTGATTAATATAGGTGTTCGTGTTTTAC
This sequence comes from Senecio squalidus, assembly GCA_910822075.1. Classification (NCBI taxonomy): domain Eukaryota; kingdom Viridiplantae; phylum Streptophyta; class Magnoliopsida; order Asterales; family Asteraceae; genus Senecio; species Senecio squalidus. Next base: position 53,662,237 of record CAJVGC010000508.1, read on the forward strand.
TTAACGTCAAACCTAACTTCAAAAACGATTTCCCGTAAAAATCCATATGTAAACCGGACCTCACTTTGGAAAACCTTCGATTCAGTTAGTTGTTAACCTTCAATTTGATCGGTTAACCTTCTACGGAATGTGGAATGTGAAACGAAAAATTGCTTTGTATATCTATTGATATTACATTAATTATTGAATTCATGAGCCATATCCATCTACATTGTTCGGCTAACCATTTTTTTCGGCTTTACATTTAGGGTTTGGTTGACAAAATGCATGTATGTTAGTTTGGATTCAAAATATGTTTTTCTTAAACGAGTAAATACATATGTAGCTAATAGCGCAACAAGCCAAAGGGATTTGTTCTAATGTCATATCAAACGCTCACGTTAACACGGTCAAGGAGTACTTTGAAGAAATAGATCTTAGGTTCAATTCAAATAAGGTATGTTCATTGGTCCATGACGTTGAGACAAGGTAAACACATTGTTTGGAGTTCTTCCTTGACGGAAGATCGATTAGCAGGTGTTAAAATTTCCTTAACCCTTATGAAACTAAAAGCAACAATACAAATAGGTCAAATGTACCGAAACTTGTCAAATTGTTATATAACAAAAAATGACAAAATATTTGTTACTCGAGGGTGTTTTGGGATTACACGATATACACAAAACACTAGATATGGTATTTCGAATGTCTTATATGCACCTTCAAAGTGCTTATATTGTTTGATATCATAATTAGTTACTCGCAATTGATATTCGACTATTCAAGGACTTGGTAAATGATCAAATTAGTAGTAATCCCTTTTGGATAAGTTACAGTCAAATTGATTATTTGAACCTAATAATCAGACTATCTTGTCTCCATCCAAATACTTCATAAGTAAATGTGACTTGAAAACGCAAACACCCCACGCTCACTCTACATTAACGTATATGTATTAATTCAAGAGTAAATTACACGAATGGTACAAGTCGTCATGCCCAAATTAAAAAAAAAAAAAAAAAAGTTATATGTCCACGTCAAACTTACCTCTTTGACGTCTCCAAAACGCAACACCAGTACTAGACCAAGTGAAGTGAATAAAACCCTTCGGTGGAACCAATTGAAATAACTAAAAGAGAATGGTATTTTAGTCATTCCACTTGTGTTACGTTTTGGCAACATAATGACTATACGGAACTATTCTCGTAAATAACTCTTAAGTTAACTGATTTATACATTATAACATATTGACCATTATATTCTGCAAAAGGTATGCCTTTATGTGGAAGTTAAAGCCCTACCAGAAACTGGCACCTTCAACTCCAACCTATGGTTAAAAACAAGAGAAGTTTATTAGATGCTAACCTGACCTTACCTGATCTCTGTCTATCTATACGTCTCAGCTCTCGTCACTGACACTTCAGATACCAATATACCATACACTACAACTTTCATTGACCCCAAAACAAAAAATACAAATAGGGCTTTACCTAGTTCACTAGTAAAGTACCAAAATGCCATCAATTTTCATCCACCCGTTTGTTTTTCTTGTTAAATACCCTTTGTATACTTCATACGAAAATAAAACGGGTAAACGTATAGGTTTTTCCTTGTTTGGGTTATCCCAAGATGTTTACCTAGGAGGTTCGAACCTTATACCTGTATGAGGACATCTTGACGCCTTACCAAATAGTAATTAGCAATATAAATCTCAGTAGATTGTGACAACAAAGCTATTCCGCCACTTACTTGATAGTAACAAGTATAATAATAACATTTGCCTACTATGACAAATCTAGACAACTAATTTTTCATAATAATGATGTAACTTGTGATTATGACCTTACAAAGAACCAATCTTATCGCACTTTAAATTCCGAAGATTGGTGCTTATAAGTATAAATTACATGTAATGTCAAAGACTTGTTGGTTGATTTTGCTTAAAGTGAAAGTGTGGTCTTAAATTTTAAAGTACATAAGAACAACAAGTTAGAGGTATTCATTAAATGATTCTTAATTAGTGTGCAATATAGATACAAACGCGGTGTGTTAGTGGTCACGATACATGATAAAATAAATAACGATGGTAACGTGTTACCAGCTTTGATTAAACCGGATACATGTAAATTGCAAAATTTGCAACTAGGTTTTCTGGGAAATTTTTGGATTTTTTTCAAGGATAGAGTGTTGCAAACTTAAATGTGCACATGTAGTTTCGAAACTATTAAATAATACACACAGACTGCAGACTATTAATATTAATGCAGCGATAAAGATTACAATTTATGAGTACAACCCATCATCGGTATGAAGCGGTAGATGACTCTATGGTTGATTTAATTAAGGCTCACTACTGTTTTGATGACTAACCTGTTTGAGAGGTACGTGTTTATCAGACCGAGGAAACAGCTATAATTCCTCCATTAATACCTGTTTAGGTACAAAATCGACAAGGTTAGACATAAAAATAATCGCGCATACAAAATGTAAAAGAATAAACCGCATGACATTGCAAAATTTTCAGTGGAAGGTGACTCTCGACCTTATATATTATACACACCATAAACGTTAAAGCACAAAAACTTCTATGATCAGTAACCATAATCGTTTTCGGGTAAAATTGTTGTAAATATTCAACCAAATACAATGGAAAGAAATAGAACACGTCAACCGTTGAATCTTAAACCATCTAGCAGACACACACTATGGAAGGAATGGCGGATCAATAAGTTTAGGTCCAATGATTCAATTGTTGACACCATTCAAAGCCAATGACTTCCAAAGTTAAAGGACCAAAGTGATCAAAACCATTTGGGTCGAAAATCAAATTAAAATGGCGTACAAGCCCAAAGGAATTAACATGTTGCATTTTTTGGGCTAAACCTACCAGGATGGCCTAATAAAATATAATTCCCTTAACTTTATCTTGGACGAGCTTTGACCATTACTTGAGGTCAAAGAATGAAATTCAAAAAAAGAGATATGATATGAGCAAACAAAGAATATTTCATACGTCAAAATACGCTCTCCTTATTTTATATATCCTATACCGGATATTCGATGTTATAAGATTTCTAATATGCCAATGAGTTGCAAGAAGTTGCCATATTACCTTGTTTCAGTTTGTTTTAGTTTTCTTCTAGGAAAGAATTCAATACGCTTGTAGAATTTCAGTTTCTGTTAGACGTATAAAGTTACACACAGTAAGTTTCCGTGATTATATCTATACTAGATATGCAAGTTTTTATATGAGTTTCTATTTTTATTTAAGCCAATTTAAATAGCAAGAGCATATTTATATTAGCTATCATGCAAGTCTTATATGTTGATAAAATGACATAGATAACTAAATACACATATTCTCTATCAAGTTTGCCGGGCACATTTTTACATTTCATAAATCAATAATGGATATGCAAGACTATTAAAGCCACATTCAAAAAGAAAAATCTTGAATAATAGATCAACAGAAATGACATTTCTAACACGTATTGACTAAACGAGTTAAGTCAGGAACCTCTAAACTTATGTATTTTCGCAAATATCCATCTTGGTGTGTTATAATCAGGAATCTCTAGACTTATGTATTTTCACAAATATCAAATATGTCGTAAATGTTAATTTGATGATCTACTCTAAAGGCTCTCAGTTAATGTCATTTCACTACATATCAATAGTTCAACTCAAACCTTACTCCTTCATCACTCATATAAACAAAGATACCCACTTTCCAACAGGCATTAGAACCACTAAATTTTTAAAGGTAAAAATACGAAATGCAGAGTTGTTAGCGGATATTTCTCGGTTGACGATCATATGGTCAACATATAAAACATACATGATAGCTAATACATATATGCTCCGATGGGTTTATATCAAAATGAAATTCACATATTAACACTTGCATCTTGACATCTCTAGCAGATAGAGCTAAGGAAACCTAGGGTGCGTAAGTCAATTCAAGAGTCGCTATTACTTACACAAAGAAAGCAATCTTCATTACTCCATGACTTGGTGATTATTTAGTTCACTTAGAAGTTCCGTAAAAGATCCTGCAGTGTCGTTCACAGACTCGTCTTTGCCCTTGCACAACAACAACTGTTCTTCGAGACTCTGCACAACAGTTTTAAGTTTCTGAATATGCTTCTCTTGAGATAGGATTATCTGCAACGATAAGAAAACGACAAAGAAGTTGAGATGTATAAACCATAAACAGCATGCAAAGAAATGGCTATCTTTCTAGATATCAAATATTACAAGGCTAGTCTACTATATACATTAATACATATAATTAGTTCCGAAAATTGAAACAGAAGTCTAGTGTAACTACTCGTGGCACAGTTAGATATTATAATAGTTTCGGCTATTGCACATTAATAAAATAATACAGCTCAACTTCTACTTCCATATTTTCCATAGCGTGTTCTTTGTGTTATGACGGCTACAACTAACAATGAAACACGCACATTACACAAAACAACAATTTGAAAATTCGGTTTCATAGTCTCTAATTTTACATTCTGCAAAGAAACTCCCAAATGCATAAATCCAAAAACATGCATTTATTCATACACATATTTATCTTGTATTCTTGCCATAGTGAACTAATGAAACCGTAGCACACGTTACATTAACATTAACGATCAACTGCAACACCTTTATAATATGTCACGGATAGCTAGCAAACCATGAAAACCTAAATCTACGTTCTTATTAGGAATCAAAGTTTCAAGATTGATAAAAAAAAGCACTTTCAGCATTCAAAATACGCACCAAGTTAAGCATTTTTTCACTCTAAAATAAGATATACACCACTTCTATTGAATCACTTAAAAGTTCATTTTGCTATTTAAAAAACCGCAGTAAGCTACAAGCATAAACAACATATAAAATAGCGAAAAGCACAAATAAAACGACGACTTGCCTTCTCTTTAACCGATTCTTCTCTCGCTAACAAATACTGTTGCTTTTGAGTAACTTCCAACGGTCTAGCTTCAACTTCATTCACAAAATGTTGATTCCACTCAAACTGAGAAGTAAACACCATCAACAACAACAACGAAACCAATAAAACCGATCTCGACATCACGAAAACACTCGAAACACCTCTCTAATTCACCTGTTACATTTAAATTAAAACATTTAACAAACTTCAAACTTATAAAATTAATTAATTCATTCATTTCATAATTCTTCATATAAACCCTAATTATTTCAAAATGTAGCAAGTGTCAAAAAATAAAAAATGCAATTAAATTGAAGAGTGAAAGAGGAATTACTTTGAGATCGATTATAGTAAACCTGGTGAAATGAAATTGTTTGATTTTGGAACTTTGAAAACTGGTGGTGATAATTTAATTGGGGGTGTTTTTTGGAGTTAAATACTTAAATGTTTTAAATAGATTGTGTAAATTTTCAAATGTAACACCAAAGTTTGTTATAACTTAAGAAAGTGTTATAGTCACTAAGGTCTCGGAGTGAGCACGGTGTTGTATCGGTATCGTATCTAATAGTACTGAATTTGTTTTAGATGAAATGACAGTTTCGAGTAGCAGATCAAAATGTATCGGTTCGAGGTCACTAATCGATTCTAGTGGTACCAAATATCGAAATTTCTGAAAATATGGGACAAAGTATCGAATCGTTTGGATTCGGTAGGTATTGATTAATAATAGTATTTTTGTTCACCCTACTAGTCGCCTCTAACTTTTAAATTGGCCTAAATCCTAATGAAAAAAGTCACATTATAGACATTTACCTATCACTTTCTAAAATTCGTCAATCCTTACTAGTATTTGATTTCGATCAGTAACTAACAAACACTTAGTTTAACGGTATCTGGATTTGAATTCTATTAACCACAAATGTATAAACATTGTGCTATGCAATGAGTGTGTTAGTCACAAATAAAAACATAATGAAATACATCGAATACGATATTTAGTATAAAAACTTATAAGTTTATGGTTCATAATGGAAGTAATGACATTATTCAAGGTGAAATATGTAACTTATCCTCATAGACGTGCCAGCTCGACACCAAACGATATTTATAAAAAAAACAGTTTTCACAGATATAAAAATATTAAATCACCACAACGTACAACTCTTACTGCATAACTTACACTTTCCTTTTCCAATTTTATATCTAAAAATATCTTTTCCTAAAAACACCGGTTCGTTAACCGAATAGCCAAACACCCCTCATATAAATACTTTCCGTTCACAATCAACCACCGGTGTTCGCCGGAGCTATGGGGAACGCTCAGTCACCTGCCACCAATCCACGGTTCACTTCCGCCACCAGGTTTGTTATCACTCATTCACTCAATACAGGCAATTTTATTCAATTAATCAAACATGAAACAATTTACAGATCGTTTTCGGAAATCGAGCTCAGTGAGCTAAAATCGCTGTTTGAATCAATCGCTGATCAGTCTCAAACTGGCGGTAAATACGTCTCGATTGCTGCATTCAAGGTTTCGTTTTCTGATTGTTAGGTTTCTGAAAAATTAGGTTTATGAGTTTGTTGAGATATATGAATTGATTGTGTCATTTGTTAGGATTTTACTGGAATTAAAGGTGCTGTTGGTGATAGATTGTATGATTTAGTTACGTCGAATCGGAATGATCAGAAACTTACATTTGAAGACCTTGTCATTGCTAAAGTAAGTTAGTTAGATATAGATATATATTTCTGTATCTATAGTAGGAGTATGTTTATTAATTTTGTATTTATTCGTTTAGTTGCTCGAGTTTGCTTGTACTTACTTACACATTTGGTGTATGATGCAGGGAACTTATGAGAAGGGAACTCGAGATGAGATTGATGAGTTTCTTTATCAGTTATGTGATGTTGATGGTGATGGAAATTTAGTGAGGTAAAGGGAACCATGTGTTATCGTTTTATAATGAAATATTCTAGTGCAAATGTGTTTACATGACTGAAAGGGAAGTTACGTTTATGGCTGGAAGTCTAAACTAGACTGTTTGTTAGTTTTGAAATGCCTAAGTATTTCAAATAGGCCAAGTGGTTTCGCCTGTCTATGGGTGTATTTTATTGTTTGGGAATATTGCTTTATGGATTAGGTTTATTTGCTAAGGACGATTATATCTCCCCCTGGCGAGCATACGGTTCATTATATTGCTGAATTTGGTTTCTTGTACATAATGTTATTGAAGCAATTAGAGGTGCTTTTTATATTTTATTTCGGACTATTTAGAGATTGAAGATGTACTAAATTATTAGCTTTTGATGTATATAAGTAATTTACGTTGTGGATTATTTCTAGTTTTCCTTTGCATTTCTACCTCAAGGTCTGACTTGGAAGCTGTTATAAATGAAATATTTGATTTTTTTTTTTATTTCTGTATCAAATGGCAGATCCGACTTGGAAGCTGTGATTAGTGAAATACTTAATAATGCATCTTCTAAGAAAGAAGCTGAATCTTCATCAGCTGCCGAGCTGAAGCCGATTAGCATATTCCTTGAAGCTGCTGTATTTTCAAAAGATAACGAGGGAAGTTCTGAAAAAAGTATGTCTTTTGAAGATTTCAGGAGCTGGTGTCATCTTGTTCCCTCCGCCAGAAAGTTTCTTGTAAGGTTGTTGAAGCCATCTTCAGGTATTTATCTTCCAATCATTACATATTGTTATTTACTCCCCATGCTCCTTAGATTAAGACACATTGGTGTCAATACAGAAAGTTTCTTGTAAGCTTGTACAATATTTATGTGCAACAGGTTCTCAGGTTCCACATTTGGTGTACCAGGAGGATATCGATTCTAATATGCTGCTATTAAAGGAGGAGTACGCTTGGCACATCGGCGGAGCTCTTTCTCATCAAGAATTGGGTGAATGGAGACTCTTGTATCATAGTGCACTTAACGGAATGAGTTTCAACACCTTTTTGGGCAATATTTCGTGGGTAGCTTACTTCTTCCATTTCGTTTTTTCTCTTCTGCATATGCTTGTAATCAATACTTTTATCTAGCAACTTTCTGTTTAATTGACGTGCAGAAATGCTGAAGGCCCAACAGTGTTGATTATTAAGGACAAAGAAGGTTACATTTATGGAGGTTATGCTTCTCAGCCATGGGAGAGGCATGCCGACTTCTATGGGGACATGAAGTCTTTCCTATTTCAGCTGTACCCTAAAGCGTGTATACATCGACCTACTGGTGCTAACAACAATATACAATGGGTTAGTTTATTTTCTTTGCAAATTCCCGAATAACATGTTCTTAGTTGTATGATTCTGTGTGACGCTTATATTCGAGTTATAACAAAATATTTTATTAGTTATGTTTTTTGTTCTAGTAAATTTCATGACAATGCTTCGAAAATTCTTTTCTTAAATAAAAACCATGGCTTTTTAAAATTGTTCGATGCATTTTTGTCATTTTATAATCGTCCGGCAAGTTTGTGACTGGAATTGCTTAAACTAAAACCAAATTGATACTTTGGTGCCTTGAAATACTGCATTAAAACTTGGGTGGTCTAATTGTGGGCCTTGCATACATTATCCGTATAATTTTCTTAAAACTTGTAGAATCTTTGCAGCCTTAATGCAACGAAAACAATACGATTATTTCTAAAGATGTGATGCAGTGAAATTTTTTGTTTATTTTGTCGATAACTGTCTAAAATCTCTGTTGCTATATGTAGTGTGCTGTGAACTTCAGTTCCGATAGCATCCCAAATGGCATTGGTTTTGGTGGGCGTGCAAGTCACTTCAATCTTTTCATTACATCAAACTTTGACAACGGTCACACTTTCACGGGTCCCACCTTCAACAATCCTTGCCTATCAAAAAACAACCATATATACCCTGACGTGATAGAATGTTGGGGGGTTGTACCAAAGGGATCTCAACAAGAAAAACAAGATGGAGTGAAAGGTACTGTGCTAGAAAGATTCAAAGAAGACCGTAATATGCTTAATCTTGTCGGGCTTGCAAACTCAAGTAACTGATTGCTGCCAGCGACTTTTATGGGTGTTTTTTGGCAATTCTGAAGATGCTGCAGTGAGTTAAAGGTATGTTTTATGTGAATGGACGGTGTCAACGGATATGTAAAGTGTACTTTCAGCTTTTGATTATATATCGGTTTTGTGAAATAAGTTAATTGTATCGAATGACATTCAGATTGCACTTTTATCCATATGTAATAGTTCCTCTATTAAAAACAAACTTATGATTAAGGATGCATACTTGGTCGTTTTTATACATACTCATTGCACAGTTTTCTTTAATAGATTAGGGATGTAAACAATATGAGAATCAGGGATGTAAACAAAATGAGATAGTTCGTGAGCTACTCGAGATTGAGAAATACTCAAAATTATCCGAGCTCGAGCAACTCGGGCACTCAGGGGCGGAGCTACCCTTTGTTCAGAGGGTTCAATCGAACCCACTGAAATTCTGAAAATTGCTAATGGTATGTGTTCAATCTCTGAATTTTAAGCTTAATTTGACATCTTGAACCCCCTAATTTTGCATTCATGAACCCTCTGATTTCGTTTTAGACAATTACCCTAATTTTCAAGAAAGAGTTTTGGCTTTGATTTGTAGTTTAATGGTTGTTTTGCTAAAACAATATATTAAATTGATGATTAATTCGTTTTCTATTGTTTCCCTCAACCATTGACCCCTGTTTTGCCCTAATTTTCTCTAAAAATTAATTACATAATACCTATTGACTTATAGAAAAATCAAATTCTGATTGTGAATTGGTTAGCCGATATCAATATATATACACATTGAGAAATTTAGAAAGTGATGAGTTCCAACAGATTGTAATTTTACTTGGTCACCTAAGCAAGGATTCTCATGAACCCTTTTCCCTTTTTTCTTTTCTTGATTACTGAAACTTTAATAACGTGATGTAGTCGAAATGCCATCACAATCGCCATCGCAATTATCATAAACCCCTTCAAAGTTTTTATAATGATGCATTCAGGTTATTACTCAAATTGAACTAAAATGTTGTGTATATCTGATGTGATAACCTTACATAACTCTAAGAAATTTAAAATATATGTAGGTTGCTTTATGGTTTTACTTATTAGTCTCATTCATAAACAAACACAAAATTTGTTTAAAAAATCTAAAGTTAGCCTGAATCAAATGTTTGTATTTTGCTGTTTTTTAATCACATGGAACGAAGAAGAAAATAGATACCTAGTTGAAGAAGTTTCAAATCACATTGATAGGTAGCAATCAAGAAGATTAAATGTGTTGTGTTTTAGGCATTACTCAGAAGACCACTCGTATTTTTAGAGAGATGAAGACTCTATGGTTTGGTAATTAAATCTCAATAATGCTTTTGTCGTTATGTAGTTTTTTAATTGATAGAATATGTCAATATGATATTATTAATTTTTGGTCCAACTTCATTGTTGGTTGAAATGTATTCTCACACGTTCATGAGACAACATAATACATTGTATTGTTTTTGTAGTTTAAGGCCATTAGTTGTTTACTTGTTAGTTAAAGTTATCAAAATGTGTTTCATTGAGATTTAAAATCCAAAACATTCCTTATAACGATGATTGCAAAATTAAAATATGGCAATTAGTTTTTTGTTTCCTCAAGGCTGATAATAATGCATATAGTACAAGTCTTTCTAACAGCTAGATTTCCTTCTTGCGCAACATTTTTGCTAGAGATGGCAAAATGGGTTGCTTGGGTAACGGGTCGGGTAGTTTTTCTATAATGTTCCATCAACCACATTCTCGTTAGTATGCTAAAGAATTTATGAACCCGGTGGAAACATTTCCTGGCTCCGCCCCTGCGGGCAAATGCTTGGCTCGTAAAGCTTGCTAGCCTTATCAAAGCTTGTGTGTAATTCACATATTTTTCCTTTTGTGTATGAGCATATAAACATAATTACTATACATTGTAATACTTGAGTTAAGTCGAGCTTAAAGATATCAGTCGAGTTCTAAAGTATCTAATCCATCAATGATTAATATTATTATATATATAGTAATAATAATCGAGTCGAGCTCAAAAGTATCGGTTAATTAATCGAGGCTAGCTCAAGATTGAAAATATAAACTCGATTCGAACTTCGAGCTAATGCTATGTTCACTCAACTCAATTGCACCCGGAGATTTTCCTCTTAATGTTTCTTAGGAGTTTAAACAAGTTGAGTCGAGTCGAGTAACGACAAACCAACCAATCTCACTGGCTGAACAATATATGTAATTTTAGAAGCTAAACTTTATTAGAAGAAAAGCTCAAAGAAAGAGTTCTTGAGTGTCCAAAATAGATATAATGTAAATGACATCGGATCTTCAAATGAAATGCCTTGCACGTTAAGTTAAAAGAAAAGTTATCATTAGTTAAATATTGATATTAAGTATTTTCAATAAAACTTTTCATCATGTGAAAAAACAACGAGGAGCCAACACATGCAGTCTGGAGAAGCGTCCTCTACGACGAACCGGACCCAAGTCCCCTGGAAGGGGGCGCCAGAGAGGGTGAGGGCCCCGTCGTACCCGGACCCTGTCGCACCACGAGGCGTTGTGTTGTGAGTCGGGTTGTTTGGGAATGCAACCCCAATACAAACTATACCACACTACGTTCTCGGGTACAAAGAAGTTATCCGGTTACGAGCTCGGGTACATACCCAGCTACGAAGCATTGTCCGGTTTCCAATATTATTTTCATACTCGTATTAAAATCATCAATTATGATAAGACGTTGGAGCGTTATGCTTGCCATAATCATATATTAAAATAGTGTTAAGATTGAGGTCTAGCCCATAGGAAAACAAAAACTGATTCACAATCCATTAACAGAGCCCAAATTCACAATCCTATAAAATCCAAAATCTACAAAAGTAACCCTAATCTTCAATCTCTACTTCACCAGCAAAAAACCTCCGATCAACCGCCGCCGTCGTGTAACCCTAACACACCGGAAAACACCATGGGCCGTGTTCGTACCAAAACCGTAAAAAAATCCTCACGCCTAGTAATCGAACGCTACTACTCCAAAATGACACTCGATTTCCACACAAACAAAAAAATCCTGGAAGAAGTCGCCATCATCCCTTCCAAACGTCTCCGCAACAAAATCGCCGGATTCTCAACTCACTTAATGAAACGGATCCAAAGAGGACCAGTCCGCGGCATTTCCTTGAAGCTACAGGAAGAAGAACGCGAACGCCGTATGGATTTCGTTCCTGATGAATCTGCGATCAAGGTTGATCATATTGAGGTTGATAAGGAGACGATTGAGCTGCTTGCGTCTCTAGGAATGTCTGAATTGCCGGGGATTGTGCTTAAGGAGGACACGCCGATTGTTTCGGCTGCGATTCCTGGAGCGTATGGTGGCGGTCGTGGTGCCGGTGCTCCTAGAAGGTACTAAGTACTAAGTTTTTCGATGTTTCGATATTTTGATATTTCGATAGTATGCTATGTTATTCAGAGTTTTGGATGTAATTTCTGTTTTGAATCTTATAATTTTGGATCGTGTTATGTTTCGTGTTAGTTAATTTGAAATCGAGGTGTCTGCTTATCCAATTACATTAATTAGAAAACACTTTAAGATATATCGAGCGGAAAGTATGATAAACTAGATGAAGTTATTGGAAATGTGTGATTAGAATTGTAACAAGGTGATGATATTGCGGTTTTCTTTTGCTTGTTACTAGTATTGATAATGATGGTAATAGATGAGTTGATAAATGTGTCGTCTGTTAAACTCTTACACTACTAGATTTTTCTACAAATACATCTAGTATTTACATCAATTTCGACTTGGTTGGAATTTCTTAACTCGGTAGAGGTGTGATACAACTGTTATGTTGTATCTATCATTATGTGAAACTAGACTTTGTTGGTGTTTTAATTATATAATCGTTTACATTCGAATCCTAAAACCATGCTTTATTCACCGAGATCTCTTCCCAATTTCTTCGTTAATTTGCCTTTTTCGATGATATTTGGTTTTTCAATCATGGAAATTTCGCACTAGGGGTGGTGTACTTAAAAACAAGTTTGCCGTTGAGCTCTCAGTAACATATTTTGGTACCTAATTGGAACCAATCACGACTCACTTTCTTTAGGATTTTGTAAGGTCGATACTTATAAGTTTTTGTTGCAACTTGCAAGTGTCTTTGCAATTGTTTAGGTTGCAATATCGGTTTGTTGTTTTGGACTTGATGCTGTGTTTTTTGTCGTTTTAAAATGGTTTTATATTTTGGTTGATGGATAACGGATTCTTATGCTATAAAATATCACACATTCACATGTTAATGCACGTTAAAGCGATGGATAAACAGAAAAGACATGAATAAGATTATATACTACAGTTTAATTGTTCTCCGGGTACTGAAACAAGTTGAATGATGGATTAACAATACTAAACCCACCATCGATAAACAAGTTTTGTCCGCTAATATACTTGGCTTCATCGCTCACCAAAAAAAGAGCAGCTTTAGCAACATCATCGGCTTTATGTGTCACTCCTTTGAGATTCGCGAGCAAGTTAAACTTTTCCTCAAAAGCTGCTCCTTCAAGCCCAATGTAACTTGACGACATAGGTGTTGCTATTGCGTAAGGTGACATACAATTTACTCTAATTCCAAATTGTCCAAGCTCAACCGCCAAATTTTTAGTCAGACCAACTATAGCGTGTTTTGCACAAGTATAAGCATGTGTAGTAACACCACCTATATTCGAAGCAATACTAGCCATTGATATTATGGATCCTGATTTTGTCGGAATCATAACCCTAGAAGCATGTTTCATGCATAAAAACACACCTGTGACGTTAACATTAAGCACACGTTCGAAGTCTGTTTTTTCATTATCAATGATACGTGGCTTGTAAGGATCCATTATCCCCGCGTTGTTGAACATGATGTCAAGTTTTCCATATGTAGAAACAGCTGTATCTACTGCATTTTCAACATTTTCTTCGTTGGTTACATCACAATGGACATATATCGAGTTTGATAAGCCTATGGCTTCACAAACAGCTTGACCAAGTTCATCTTGAATGTCTGCAATGACAACTTTTGCTCCATGTTCGGCAAAAAGTTTTGCAGCACACTCTCCAATACCGCTTGCTGCTCCTGTTATCAATGCTACTTTCCCCTCTAACCTGCATATTATATACAGTGATGACAACAAACATGAACGATGAAACTAAAAAACAAACTAACGTTCTTGAAGCAAACGAAGTTAGAAATTATAAGATATTAGATAGACTAACCTTCGTGAAGGGGTTGCCATTGTCTTTCGATAACACAAATGACAAAAGTGGCTATAAATTCAAAGTAAATAGCGATACTTATAGATACTTGTTAGTATATGAATCCTCCGACTTTTCCGTGTGGTTGTTATTAGTTTGGAAAATTCAAAGGATTATATGGCTACAAATGGATTCTAGAGGAAAGTGTAATGTGTAGTGGCGCGGAGACCACAGTCGGCCATGGTCCACCCACAAAATCTTAAATTTTATGTATTTTCTATAGTTTTATTATGTTTTTTGTCTAATCTTTAGTAATTGACCCACCCAAAAGCTATAAATTTCATCAGTTATATACACTTCATCGGTCGTAAATTCTTTGGCCTCCCTACAGTTGAATTTATGGCTTTGCTACTGGTAATGTCAATGTGTATTCATCTCTTAGCTGTATCATTCTAGTTCGAGTGACAGAGACCAAATATTCTTGCTTTTCAAATGCAGCGGCTGAGACTAGTGGCTTCACAGTGTCTTTCTTGAACTTCATTGTTCTAACAATCGTGCGATCATTGTTTATCACAATATTGTAGTGTTGTTTTCCAAACATATAGAAATTCACATTAACATCGTTCAGGAAAAGGTATGGGACACGTTGGTGTATGTCATGTAGTTCTCATTTTTCTTTGAACGACAGAATATAATATATAAATTAAACAAACAAGCGAGACGCTAGGAAATACAAAATACCGAAAGAGACTAATACAAAAGCCTCAAACCTAAACAAACAACAACCACTAACACGCACCATAAATCTCAATTTAAAGGTTGTCCGGGTATTGAAATAAGTTAAATGACGGATTAACAATACTGAATCCACCATCAATAAACAAATTTTGTCCGCTAATGTACTTAGCTTCGTCACTAGCCATAAAAAGGGCGGCTTTAGCAACATCGTCTGTTCTATGTGTCACACCCTTAAGATTTGCAACCAAGTTAAACTTATCCTTAAAAGGCTCCCCCTCAAGCCCAATGTACTTTGTAGCTATTGGTGTGGCCAGTGCGTAAGGTGACAAACAATTGACTCGAATGCCAAATTGTCCAAGCTCTACTGCCAAATTTTTGGTGAGACCAACTATAGCGTGCTTTGCGCAAGTGTAAGCATGTGTGGCCACACCACCAATATTTGAAGCAACACTAGTCGTTGATATTATTGAGCCAGCTCGTGCTGGTACCATAACCCTAGCAGCATGTTTCATGCCTAGAAAAACACCAGTGACGTTAACACTAAGCACACGTTCAAAGTCTGGTTTTTCATTGTCAATGATTCGTGCTTTGTAAGGATCTACGATCCCTGCATTATTGAACATGATGTCAAGTTTTCCAAAGGTTGTGACAGCAATATCTACAGCCTTTTTGACATCTTCTTCATTGGTTACGTCACAATGAACATATAACGAGTTTGATAAACCTATGACGTCTTCACAAACCGCTTGACCAAGTTCGTCTTGGATGTCTGCAATGACAACTTTTGCACCATGTTCAGCAAAAAGTTTTGCAGTACACTCTCCAATTCCGCTTGCTCCTCCGGTTATCAATGCTACCTTCCCATCTAGCCTAAATCAGAGATGCAAAACAATCATTAAACTATAAAGTTTAAACACAAATGTATACATACATATGATTTTTAATGATTGTATGCAACGAAAATAGGTAACCTTCTTGTTGCGGTCGCCATTCGATCACAAAAACACAAAGGATTAAAGTGGTTATAACTTTTAAATGGAAAGTAAAGAGCTATACTTGTAAAATTTAAGGATATTTGTTGAGTAACTTCATACAGTATGAAGATAAACCAAATCTTCTCCTAGTGGTTGTCATTGGTTTAGAGAAAATAAAAAGGATATTCGTTATCGAAATTCTCATTTGTTTTAATACATAATTGTGAACGGTTTAGGTTAACAACTTAGCGCTTATGAGTACAACGAGTTGATCAAAGTAATAATATTGGATTAAAATGCCGTAAACTATCTGATCAGTCTTGTTATATATTTGTGAATCTTTTACAAACATGTGTAGCTTAAAATGACGGAGTAGAGCTGATTAAGATCCGATAAATTGTATTAACTAAATAGAAAGAGATTAAGAAGGTTTAAATATCTAAAACAATTCAATAAACGGACATCATTAACACATTCACGCCATAAGTAAGCATTTGATTCAACAAATTGACCTTCTCGACCCGCATCAGTATTGACACCTTTGCAAAGGTTTGTGTAAGACAGATATAACGAGTTACTGAAAAAACATATTTGAATATTACAATATTAAGACGATAAATCTTGAAATATTATCTTATTGAACATAAATAATAAGAAGAAATCTGTCAAGTTAGAGATTCCTCTGGATATTTAAACATATCAAATGATGGATTAACAATGCTATATCCACCATCAATAAACAGATTATGTCCGCTAATGTATTGTGCCTCGTCACTCACTAGAAAAAGGGCGGCCTTAGCAACATCGTCTGTTTTAAGTGTCGGTCCCTTAAGGTTAGCAATTGAGTTCATCGCATTTTCTAGCGCTTCCCCATCAAGCCCAACGAAATTTGTTGCTAGTGGTGTGGCCAATCCATAAGGTGACAAACAATTGACCCGAATACCAAATTGTCCAAGTTCCACAGCTAAATTCTTGGTCAAACCGACTACAGCGTGCTTTGCACAACAATAAGCATGTGAGCCGGCACCACCAACATTTGAAGCAATGCTAGCCGTTGATATTATGGATCCAGAGCGTGCTGGAACCATGACCCTAGCAGCATGTTTCATGCTCAGAAAGACACCTGTGACATTAACACTAAGAACACGCTCGAAATCTGATTTTTCATTGTCAATGACACGTTGCTTGCTTGGATCTAGCATCCCCGCATTACAAAACATGATATCAAGTTTCCCATATGTGGCAACTGCAACATCTACCGCGTTTTTGACATCTTCTTCATTGGTTACGTCACAATGGACATAAGTCGAGTTTGAAGATCCTATGACCTTACAAACCTCTTGACCAAGCTGGTCTTGGATGTCTGCAATGACAATTTTTGCGCCGTGTTCAGCAAAGAGCTTTGCAGTACACTCCCCAATACCACTCGCCGCTCCTGTGATCAAAGCTACCTTTCCTTCTAGCCTACAAATAATGTAGAAAAGTTTATGCATAACTACTGAAACACATAATCACAAAAACTAACCTTCTTGCAGGGCTTGTCATCGTCGTCTTTTCGATCGAGAGAGATTCAACGGAAGTTGAAACTTAAGATCGAGTTATATAGTGTTGAAGAGTGAAGAGTGATTGGCCTCACCTTTGTTAATCAAGCATACGTATGACATTTTTATTTTTCCAAAAAAAATATATGTGACAGTTTTTCAAGATATCTTATAACGAAAATGATATATTACTATCTAAATGATTTATGTTTCGTGTTTATACCCTAGAAATGTCATTATAACTGATGTATAAACTAAGATACTTTTGTTTTTTTTACGAGACTCGAACCTGCAAATTTTTAGATTAAGTGACCAAGTCACACCGCGCCTTTAGTAGACTTTGTTTTCGTGTTTAAACTTTAAAGAGCAAAAGGATTAGATTTATCTGAATAGTTGTTAACCTAAATTAATAATAAGAAATCTGAAAAGTTTTGTAACCCCGACCGAAAAATATATAAATTAATTAGCTTAAAATTTAATCGTTAAAATAAAACAGCTGTATAAACAATTTTAAAACTTAAATATAACTAATAAATATTAATAAGACTACTCTTTTATTATATATTAAAGATAGATAATGAAAAGTTCGTATTATTAATTAAAAATAAAACACAAATACAAACGGACAAAACTTGACCGATAGATTCTTTTTTTCTTTTTTTATGTATAACTAATGACATAAAATATTAATCTTAATCTTAACATATTATGATATGATCATGTGGTTAGTTATTGTCTTTCTTTTATGAGTAAATTGCTTTTTTTTTTGTATTTTACTGTCAAGTTGTTGTTTGAAACAAGATAATATGCTTCTCATGTTACCATAGGATTTATCACCTAATTATGTTTTTATATAAATAAAATAAGATAACTAAAGGTTAAAAGAAAAAAGTTAAATTAATTTTTTTTTTCAAATATTGTTTTATCGAAAGTGATCTTGTCGTTAACAGTGTATATATAAGAAAATACATTGAAAAATACAAAAAAAACTATAATATTAAAATCGAAGGGGAAATCCACCCATGAGACTAACTCGCCCAGGTATGTTATTGAAAGTCCAAAAGAAACCCGTCTGGGGTGTGTTGCCGAAGGTAAAAAAAAAACCATCCCATGTTTCCGGGTAGTTCAATATAACTCGCATGAGTCGAGGTCGGACCTGAACCGTGAAGCAGAAATACCCGCCCAGATACCCATATAAATCTGTGTTACATGTCTTTTGAGGACACATCGAGATTACTTCCTAAAGATTTAGTTCTTCGGTTATTCCCATTAACATTCCTAACATTTATGATAAATATGAAAATGACTATTCGGTAAATATATGTTATTTAGCAAAAATCTTACAAAATTTGATATAATAGAGTTGGTTCTTTAGACTAACAAAGGAATGGGCATGTGTTTAAATCCCACTTCCAATACTTTTACTTTACATTACCCTTCTAATTTCCTTATTTCGTTTCTTTTCGCTTTTACCCTTCTATTTTATACAAAACGCACAATAAATTCTTATTTTTCTAAAATAATCACTACTAAACTTATATAAAATGTTAGTCAAATTTTATTTTTTATAAATATGTCTAATTATAAGTAATATACTTGATAAAATTTCATGTGTAGTACATTTTTTTATTTGTCATTCGGTTCTAATATTTTAATTAATAAGAAAGCAAATTTTTTTGTATATGTAATTATTTTTTTCTGTTATATTATTTGATATTTTCATTCATTTTAATACTAAAACAAATCAATTTATTTTGAAAAGGTTTTATATTTTTTTTGTTATCTTATTAAGTTTTCGATTATGTTATCTTATGTTTTGTTTTTTTAGATAGAAAATTTCATATTATTTCTTTTACTAATCAATTATTAACCCTTTTAAAACGAGGGAATGATTCAAACGAGGGAATAAGAAATGGAATACTATGAAATGCAATGAGTAGTTAATAAATAACCCCGATTTAGAATATAATGGAGTATTACCTATTATTGTGCAATGATTAACAACAATACAACAAACCGACCACCTTCAATGAGTATCATTACCCCCATTACCCTCCATTACCCCTAACCAAGCACCCCTTTATATATTTTTCTATTTTAGATTTTTTGACTGCTATTAATTATATAAATTTTGAGTTTTATACCAAATAAACTCTAAAATTTATACAAAACTTTACTTTGTATTTAAATATGTTTTTTGTTTATATCGCTATTATTATGGATGGCATTTTTGATTTGTATTTTAATTATATATATATATATATATATATATATATATATATATATATATATATATATATATATATATAGATTGGGGTTCAAAAGGGATCCCTAATTTGCTAGAGATCTAGGGATCCACTTTTTAACCACCCATTTTTCCTTATATCTTTTTTTTTTTTTTTTTTTTTTTTTCTAATTTTTTTTTTTTACTTTTTTCTTTTACCTTTTTTTTTTTTTTTTTTTTTTTTTTTTTTTTTTTTTTTCCGAAAATCACATTTGATTTTCAACCTTACTTTTAAAAATCACATGTGATTTTCAATCTACAAATCTTTTATGGGTAAAATCACATGTGATTTTTAACCTACAAACTATTTTGCTTATAAAATCACATGTGATTTTCGAGAAACAAATATTTCAAGTGTTACTTTAAAATTTATAAATTTTGGTTTTTGAAAATCACATGTGATTTTCCAAAAAAAAAAATTCACGTGTGATTTTAAAATTTATTAATTTTGGTTTTTGAAAAACATATGTGATTTCAATTTTTTACAAAAAAATCACATGTGATTTTGAAAAAAAAAAAGTTAAGTAAAACATAGCAAAAGAAAAACCAAATTAAAAAAAAAAAATTTAAGGGGCTGAAAATGTGTGGCTGAAAAGTGGATCTCTGGATCCCTAGCAAATTGAGGATCTCATTTGAACCTCACCCTATATATATATATATATATATATATGAAATAGATATTTTTTTTATCCCACTGCAACGTACGGGGCTTTTAAAATACTCGTTTTTAACACGATTTCCACACTATTCCTATCAATTTTACATACCCTTTCGGACATCAGAGGAAACAAGAGGAACAAGTCTCAAAGCTTAATTTCATTAATATTTTATATTGTTTTTATTGTATTTGTTTTAAAAGAATTTTGATTGGCACTCTATGAGAGTACCCGATAATGTGATATATTTTTTAATTTAAGTTTTGATAAATGTGAATCGAACAAAAATCTATATAAACTAATTTATTTAAGATTTAATAAACTTTTCAGCTTTGTATCAATTTAATTAGTGGTGAGTGTGGTTTGGTTTTATAGTAAAACCAAAAGGAATTCTATTATTTGATAAAGAGGGGTTATTCATTATTCAATTTCATTACTCTCATTTTATTGAGGAATGGTTTATTGCTTGATTAATCATTCTATTATCCATTACCCACCCTCTAATACCCCAACCAAGCATCCCGTAAAACTTATTCAAAACTTGTAAGCAAAACATATTAAAAACTTATCACCATTTTCATTCGGTTGTTATCAAAACATATTAAAAACATATTTCAAAAACTAAGACTATGGGGTGTGGTAGTTTGTTTTTGGTGACGATGTGGAGTGATAGAGGTGATTTGTAGGAAAGAGAGTGTGATTTGTAGGAAAGAGAGTGTGATGATGTGGAGTGATAGAAATGGGTGGTGTGGTTGTGTGATGATGTGGAGTGATAGATGAAAGAGAGTGTAATTTTAAAAAGTTGTATATTTATAATTTTTTTTATATAAATGAAATTTAAAAACTTGTATTTTTATTAAATATAAAAACAATACTACAATTTATATAAAAAAAAACATACTATAATTTATAATCTATTACATAAGTTACAGAATCTCGACCTATATCTAATAAAGTAATAAGTCAATAAACTTTTATAATTTAAACCAACACTCTTAATTGGTAAATACCTAAACTTTAAGAAAAACTTTATTGTGAACCTAAGGTCCATTTAGAGGCCCAAAACTTGGAATAGCAAACTTTATTGTGAATCTCGACCTATCTATCCCCACTCCCTCACACAATCACTTCATCTTCTCCAAGTTTCTTCTTCTTTCTAAAAAAAATGGTTGCTGCTTTTGTTCTTCTATTGCTCCTTTTCTCCATGGTTTCTCACTCAAGTAAGCATTTTTTTTTCTTCTTATTTCCAACTTCAAAAAGAAAAAAAAGAAAAAAAACAAACAACGCCGTGAGAAGAACAACGCCAGCGCCCTTTTTTAGCCTACAACGCCCCTACCGGTGTGGTAGGGGGCGTTGTTGGGCGTTGTCCTGCTGAGGTGGAGGGCGTTGTTGTGTGTTTAACGCCTCATACCCAGGGCCGTCTCATTGATATAAGAGGCCCGGTGCAAAACTAAAAATGAGGCCCCATGAATCACAAAAAGCTTAGCTATTATCCGAAATATAAGGTTCATTCATAATTCGCAACTTGTTTCAAGTATCTTACATCATATTTAGAGTGTTCACTAAAGCAAAAGATCTTTACTTCACCAAAGAAGATGCAAACGGATATATAAATGGGCTTTAAATTTTTTTTATACAACATATATACTAACGGATATATATAATTCGGAGGCCCCCTCGAATTGGAGGCCCTGTGCGGTTGCACCTCTTGCACAGGGTGATCTCCGCCACTGCTCATACCCCATAGCCTAAGAAGATTTTTGGTTGAAAAGTTTCCCAATATAGAAAATTCTAGTCTTACCTTCTCGAAAGTCTACTTTATCAAGGGCATGTGGTTGAAAAGTTTGGTCCCGCTGCTGTAAGATTTATACAAAAGACGTAGTATATTTGACTTTACAAACTATATGTCTAGCATAGTAATAATGTAAATACATGTCGGTCGCCTATCTTGGACCTTTATTTTGACCAAAACACTAGAAAGATGCAGAATCTATTTCAAGTGATTAAAACTAGGTGAAACACACAATATAACCGAATGATCAATATTATTAAACTTACGTAAAGGAGTACAATACGAATAATATCAAATACGTTCGATTACAAAGACTTTGAACCGTTTACGAGGCTGTTACGCAAGACTTTCTATCTCTAGCGCAACAGAGTTTTCTCTCTCTCGAAACGGATGCATTTATGGCAGGTTGGTGGGGTATTTATAGTCCTCACCTAACCCTAAGGTTGTTACGCAACCGCAACACCCGAGACGAGGGTTATACAACGCAACAGACTGTTGTGCAGCGGAACAGACCATAAAACGCATTAAAACGCTTTACAACTCGATCTATATATATACATGTGGTACTTCACGACACATTCTAAACTAAGTACAAGATACAATCAACACGAATATGTCCTAACAATACACATTATTCAAAAACGGTTATACCATTAATAATTAATCAATAATTCACATGTGTAGTTAACATTATATATGGGTTGAGTATGTTTGTCGTAAATGAGGCTATAAGTTTGAATTTAAAAGCTTGAAGCCCTTAAAAGTCTTTTCCAAACATATCATGTCTAGGACTTTAGTGGCTCTAAGTTTAAATCTACTAAAAATTTAAAATGTGAGTTATATATGAAGTAGAGAAGATTAAGATCAAGTAAATTGTATTTTACCTATATAGAAAATATTAAGAAGGTTTAAATATCTAAAAGAGTTCAATAAACCGACATCATTAACACATTACCGGCATAAGCATTTGATTCGACAAAGACCTTTTCGATCGGCATTAGTATTGAAAACAGACGAGAAAATGAGGTATCAGAAAAAACATGTTTAAATATTACAAATTAAAACAGTACATCTTGTAATATTATGTTATTAGACATAAATCATTGAAAGGAATTTGTCAAGTTAAGACTCTTCCGGATATTTAAACATATTGAATGATGGATTAACAATGCTAAATCCGCCATCAATAAAAAGATTTTGTCCGCTAATGTATTGTGCCTCGTCACTAACAAGAAAAAGAGCGGCCTTAGCAACATCGTCTGTTTTAAGTGTCGGTCCCTTGAGATTACCAATCGAGTTCATCACATTTTCTAGCGCTTCACCATCAAGCCCAACGAAACTTGTTGCTAGTGGTGTGACCATTGCATAAGGTGACAAACAATTGACTCGAATACCAAATTGCCCAAGTTCTACAGCTAAGTTCTTTGTCAGACCGGCTACAGCGTGCTTTGCACAACAATAAGCATGCGAGGCAGCACCACCAACGTTCGAAGAAATGCTAGCCGTTGATATTATGGATCCAGAGCGCGCGGGAACCATGACCCTAGCAGCATGTTTCATACTCAAAAACACACCCGTAACATTGATGCTAAGCACACGTTCAAAATCAACTTTTTCGTTATCAATAATTCGTTGCTTGTTAGGATCTGCTATCCCCGCATTACAAAACATGATATCAAGTTTTCCATACGTGGAAACTGCAACATCTACCGCGTTTTTTATATCTTCTTCATTGGTTACGTCACAATGGACATAAGTCGAATTTGATACTCCTATAACCTTACAAACCTCTAGACCTAGTTGGTCTTGGATGTCTGCGATGACAATTTTTGCTCCGTGTTCAGCAAAAAGCTTTGCAGTACACTCCCCAATACCACTCGCCGCTCCTGTGATCAAGGCTACCTTTCCTTCTAACCTACAAAATAATGTCGAAAACTTTTATCAAGCTGCAAATATTTTCATAACTTTTTCTTTCATATTAAGTTTATATGTAACCATAATAACTTGTAAACTATAACAAGGTGCTAGAGAAAAATTTAATCACTAATACTAACCTTCTTGCAGAGCTTGTCATCGTCTTTCGAGTTTCGATAATAGAGACAGTCAGACAGGCAGAGAGGGAGAGATAGTTTCGATGGAAGGTGAAACTTAAGAGTTATATAGAGGAAGAGTGATTGGCCTAACATTTGTTTATGTTTATATATACAGTAGATCACTGTCCCGCGATAGCGCGGGTAAATATAGACAAAAAATTGAATCGTAAATTTTATGTTTATTTACTTGTTCTTTTAAGTTATTATGAGTATACAATATTGCACGTATAATAACAAATATATATTTATATTTATACACATGTTGTTTATAGCTATAATAACATATATACATTTACGTTTATACACATATTTTAATATTTTGTATTAAGAGATTTTATAATAGTAATAATAAGGTAAATCATAGTCCAATAAGAGACAAATATTTTTTTTATTGTAATGTTGTGAAATTGAAAAAAGAATGCAATTATATATTGTATGAGGGTGTAAATAAAAAAAATATTTGATGACATCATCAATCTAATCTAACGGTTGAAATCAAAATATTAACTCATCCAACGGACCTTACCTTGCCATGTGATATTTAAGATCTCTCTTTTATTATATATTAAATATCAAAGATATCACATTTTTTTTAAAGATGTTTATAAAAGAGATAATTATTTCATGCCAAATATTTTATTTCAATGTTACACTACACTACATAAGTGTTTTTTGCTAAACTGTTACAACTTGATTACGTTATTAATCAATTATTGTCTCTCACTCATGACGAGATGTACATTATATTAGCAAATGAGTTTCTAGCAGCCTGTCGACATGTGAGTTAATACATCAATCAAGTTGTAATTTCAAGTTTGTTATCGACATATGTGTGAATTAATAAGTGTCATTTTTGGAATATTTATCTTTAAAAAAAAGTTGTGCATCATATCCGACCAATTATTTGAAGGAAAAAGATTTACATATGGTAAAAATAAGAGCAAATTACTAAAATAATCACCTAATTCGCGACGGATTTCTCGCGACATTTTTTTCGTCGCGAAAGTACATATATTTTAATCAGACCAATAAAAATTCGACACGTTTTCGCGACACTATTCATTTGCCGCGTCAATATTCATTTTCGCGACGACGTGTCTGATTTTTATTGGTCTGATTTTGATTTACGTACTTCTCGCGACGATAAAGTGTCGCGAGAAATTCGTCGCGAATCTGGTGATTATTTTTGTAATGTGTAAGCGATAGGTGATTATTCTGGTGATTAATTCTAAAAATAATTACTTTGTTTATCAAAAGGCTTAATATTTCAGTATAGTTGTTTTGATTACTTTTGTGTTTAATCTTTGCATTATTAAAAAAAATGTCACATAAAAAGCAAATGGATTATTGAATTTGTCGAATAATTGAACTCTTATAATTAGTTTTGTTGGATAATTGTTAAAAAAAGAAATTGTAACCTAACCAAATGAAAACAGGTAAGCAAATACTTTTCAAAACTTACGATATAAATATTAAAAAGAAAACTGGCGTTTAATAGAATAAAACACAAGTTGAACAAGCCAAACTTGACCGGCTAAAAGCTTATTCTTATTTATCCAAAATTAAATAAAAATTGGATAGAATATTATATAAGAATATGACTAATTTGAAAATTTGCCATTTTATGAGTGACTGCTTTGCAAACAGGAAGCTTATTGATTAATTTAACAAAAAACTGTCGTAAACTGTTAAAAAAATAGTATTTGTTACGAAGGTCATGATAATCACAATCTTATGAGTTGTTTAAGATGTTTGATTATTACTTTATATAAACTACAAACAGTCAAATAAGAGCGTTTTCAACAATCATACGTATCATATGGAAAAAGGTGTCGTATAAATACCACATCATATCAAATAAAGATATGAAAATTAGTAAAATGAATAATATGAAAATTAGTTTTAGTTGTATTATATTGTCATATTTAATGAATAAAAATCATGTAAATTAAAGCAACTTATACTTTAGTGTCTGTGTTTAATTACTTTATCATTGTTTGGTAATATTTATATTTCCAAAAACTTGATTATTATTACATCAAATAAAGTAAAAATAATATTAATTCATAAGATACCATTTCCTAGTTTGGTAAGAAAACTTTGATGCCATTTTGTCATATAGGCAAAGCATTAAAATTCATCAACCCACCTATAACATATTCCTAGATTTTCATAAACAATAAAATATAGAATAAAATATAGAAGCTTTAATAGAGTGTTTGTTTGAGCTTATACAAAGAGTTTATGGCTTATTAATTTTTATTTTTATGTTTCATAAGTCGAATGACATAATAAACAGTAATAACCCCATAAACGGTTACATAAGTCAGAAAATTTAAACCTATAAAACATAAACCGAAATATTAATAAGCCATAAGTCTATTATATAAACCTAAACAAACACCTAATAAATTTGATAATGTATTAGTAAAGACAGTTTAAAAATTAGTCTCATAGATAGCAGATTCATTTATCATCAATAACACTTGATAAGTGCTAATAATAAAGCATAATCTTTTATTTTATAACCTTCAATATTTTCATTTAGTCAGTAATATCGCTCATTTAAAAATATATGTTTCTTACCGTATATATGATCTTTAATATATAATAAAAGAGAGGCCTTAAATGCTACATGGCGAATTAAGTCCTTTGGATGAGTTATCTTCTTTGATTTCAGCCGTTAGATCAGATTGATGATGTCATCAAAGACTATTTTTATTTTACATCCTTTTACAATACATAATTACATTTTCTCTTTCATTTACATCTCCACTGAAATAAAAAAAAAATATAAGTTTAATTTACTTATTAATCGCTCAATTTAGACTATGATATATCATATTGTTATTCTAAAATCTTCTCATAAAAATATCAAAACATGTATATAAATGTAAAAGTGTATATCTTATTTTAACTATAAGCAATATAGGTATAAACGTAAAAATATATATGTTATTATACGTATGACAATGTCTTCTCATAATAACTTAAAATCTACATAACAAAAATTTACGAATCAAACTTGTAAGGTCCCTTGGATGAGTTATCTTCTTTGATTTCAGCCGTTAGATCAGATTGATGATGTCATCAAAGACTATTTTTATTTTACATCCTTTTACAATACATAATTATATTTTCTCTTTCATTTACATCTCCACTAAAATAAAATAAAAACATAAGTTTAATTTACTTTTTAATCGCTTAATTTAGACTATGATTTACCATATTGTTATTCTAAAATCTCCTCATAAAAATATCAAAACATGTATATAAACGTAAAAGTGTATATCTTATTTTAACTATAAGCAACATAGGTATAAACGTAAACGTATATATGTTATTATAGGTATGACAATGTCTTCTCATAATAACTTAAAATCTACATAAACAAAAATTTACGAATCAAACTTTATCTTTGTCTGCGCTATCGCGGGACAATAATCTAGTTTATGTAACATACTACATATAACAATATAACATGTTCCCTAACTTTAATACGGATTATTTAAAAACTATTTACTTTTTTTCTTGTCAAAATCATCATATGTATTTGGCGTAAATAACTGAAGTTGGAGCTTAAGCTTAAGCTTAGGCTGGAGCTAGAGTTTGAGCTTATGGTCGGGGTTGGAGCTTATATATAAAAATGAAAAAATGTTTGGTAAAGTAGCTGAAGTTGAAGCTTATTAGAGTAACAAGACATAAGAGAGTATATAAAAATATATCTTTTAATTGAAATGAAAGTATTTATGTCATTTTGTTTATCATAAGCTCAAACCATTTCCATAAGCTATTTCAAATGACTTATGGTTTCAAGGCTTATTGGTGCCTATATTTTTATAAGTCTGTCGAACCAAACAACACTTATAAAATGGCTTATTAAAAAAGATAAGCTTAAACCCAAATAATACCACAAAAACCTCTTCACCAAACACACCCGTAATCAACTTTATACTAGTTATCCTGATTCTTAAAATGTGATAAAGTAAATAGTTAGTTTGAAAACCATTAACCAAACACCCTATCACCAACCTACCCATCATTCACAGCAATATAATACAAAAATAATACGTATACATGTATGTATGTATCTATTTTTAATCTTATCCTTTTGAACAACCTATCAGTTACAACGAGGAATATATGAAAAATGATAAATTACAAGATTACATTTAGTCATCCCAATATTTTATACAAAGTCATATATAACAACTAATTCATATGTACATTTTATTACAACTAAATCATGAATGGTCGGGAACAGAATGAATGACTTGAATCCTCAACCTCTTTAACATATCGTTAGACTTTAGATATAAGTTTTAAAACAATCAACCAAATAGAGATTCTAGCAAATCATTTGTAAATATTAAATACTCCGTATTTACTAATTAATACAAAATATATGTGTGTTCATAACTTTGTAATTGTTGCTACTTTTTAGAGAAAAATGATTGTTAATATTTTTAAAACTACGTATTAATTAATATATATTTAACTTTGAGTTTTATTATTTTGTGGTTGTATTGCTATCGTGTAGTGGTTATGTTTCCTATTGATGTTTTTTTCATTTTTGTCCGGATTTTCTAAAACGCCCAAATGATTTTTAAGATTTTTATTTGCTATGTAACACGAGGTACTCGAAATTGTTATAAATTTCACAAGATATTATTTCACGATCGATATAACGATTTTAATTTATGAGTGATGTTCATGAAAGTTAAATAATTTGGTAGCTTCAACGTTCATTATCAATATATATTCGTAAGATCCATGTTGACCCGATATACAATCATATTATTTATTGAAATTATAATGACATTTAATAACTATTTATTTTGTAAGTGTTCAATATTATACAACATTTTTTTTTTTGTATCAGTTAACTACAAATTTCAAATTCATTAACATAATTAGCACAAAAAAAAGTAAAATAAACACCATCTAAAAATTAGGAAAGTTAATTATTATTTAGCGACATTTAATTTTCATCTTTTTTATAATTTGAAAAGAAAAATGTTAAACCTGGCACTTATGCTATCATTAAAAGGGTTTGTCTAACTTATGCCACGAGACATAGGGTAATAATCATTTAATGAACGAAAGTTACCATTTAATGAACCAATGTTACCGTACAATAACTTTAAACTAGCTTATAACCCGTGTGATACACGGAACTTTTATAAAAATTGACTTGAAAAAATGTCACTCAATTCCTGTTATAAAAATAATGTTTATATATTTAGTTTTTATACTGTTATGATAGTTTAATGAGATTTAGCAAAAAATATATAATAAGTTAAAATAAAACCATCCAAAAGAGGTTCATACGTGACAACCATGCAATATAAATAGTCATGGGTATAAGTATGAGCCAACTACTTAAATGTCAAATCCAGTAACAATATGTGCAATTACGAACATCATCCAAACTTACATAATTAACAAACTATGATTGCATAAATACTCTAATACATAATATACAATAC
The DNA here is from genome assembly GCA_910822075.1 of Senecio squalidus. Lineage (NCBI taxonomy): Eukaryota > Viridiplantae > Streptophyta > Magnoliopsida > Asterales > Asteraceae > Senecio > Senecio squalidus. Next base: position 53,691,988 of record CAJVGC010000508.1, read on the forward strand.
ATAATATACAAGTTGGTTACAACATACAGATAAAGTAGGCCATTTATAAATAGTTTCACCAAGTTGCAATCAAAAGTAACCTTCAAACTTCTGACCCTATGGTTATACCATATACCTTCGTTCAAAAGTTATAGCTTATCCTTGTTGACTACAAATTGATTGGAAAAATAATTGTTTATGCAATTAGAACATGTAATGAACACATGAACTACACCCTTGAAAACAACCTTGTTTCATGAACTTGAGAAGGATCAGATATTCAGATGTGACTACTCATATGCTTGACCAGGAGAGCTTGAAACCTTTCCCTCGATCCCACTATAGAATCTAATGCATCAAAGTTGTATCTTTCCATTAACTCAATGGGCATCGACCCATTAAACTACATCTTTGTAAAATTAAAAAACAGATGACAAAAAAATAAGTCTATCAAACCGATTAAGACAAGCTACCCAAACTTACACGAGCCATCAGTTTGCCACCTCCAAAGACAAGTTACTGCAAGAATTTTGGCATAGCAACTCATCACCACATTAGATTTAATTAGCACAAAACAAATGAAGTAACCAGTTAATGAAAATGCTACATTCGCTCACCTTGATTAATGGTCAAAAACTACTTTCTTTAATAGTTTAATAGACGTATGAAAAAGGAGAAAGCCTAAAGCCAAAAGAGTTGCCTTGTTTAATTAAATGGATAAAATATAATAATTCGTATAAGAAAGGTAGTCAAATAGGTTGAACCCTTCAAAAGTTTCGGGAAGTTGTTCATGCATAAGGTCTTTCAAACAATTGAACCAAAAAATATGTGCACTATTGAAATCCCATATTACCTGAGGTTGGAGTAGGAGCTGGTGAATCATCTAACGGCATTGCAGTCCAACACTTGTCGAAATTTTCAGTGCCTTCTTCACCCCTGATATCTGGTTTGAACTTTGGTTGCAACTCTCTTGATTCCAATTTCTTCCAGTTTATTGTTTTAAACTATACCTGGCAAAATGGGCGAGTTGGGTTGGATTGGGTCACGGGTCAAAAAGGGTGTGGGTCAAAACGGATACGGGTCCAAATGGGTCACTTTAAAAATATACCAAACGAATGCGGGTCAAAACGGGTGCAATTCTAGCTTCATGATAGACCTGCACATTTAATCTCCATGTACAATCAATGGGCATTTGGGCAAACTGAACATGATTAATATGAAAAAAAGGAAATGATAGACCTGCACATTTAATCTCTTTATTCGGTGCAATTCTAGCTTCATGTTTTAAGTCGACCAGCAATTTTCCAATAAATAGTACGGAGTAATAATTTAAAACGAAAGTTTTCTTTATTGTGTGTTTGTAAGGAATGAAGTCAAAAATAGGCAACCTATGATAAGAAATATGTTATCTGCAAATGCTCATCTTCTGGTGCAAATCATTGATTGTGATTTTTCTCTACTATAAAAGCTCTTTACATTACATAGAGTACAAACATAATTTGAATTTTTATGTTACACTTCACCATCAAGTAAACACAAACCTAACAGCAACCCAAAAATAGGTAACCTAACCTAATAAGCTTATCCATCAATCGAATTTCCGTTATATTTCTAGGGTATGATTGCTAAAATAGACATTAACCATTACCAAACAGAAGAATCTCACGCTTCACATTCGGTTCAGTAAAACTTAAAGCTACATTCTAAACAAATCATTAAAATACCCGTATCCACAAAACACAAGAACAAAATTATTGATGCTTGAAGTTAAATATTTTACAGGTCGATAACACAAAAAGAGAAGCACGCCATATAATATTCTAAAAATTGCTACAACCCATTTTGGTCTTTTGAAAGTCTAGAAGTTATACATAATCAGCAACCATATATCAATGCCACAATGATTATTCACGTTCAAAACCCAATACATGTAGTCTCCTCTAACAAGACTTGCATATTACACGACCACACGCACTAACCAGCACACAAAGAAAAAAGAATCCAACAAAGTAAAAAAAAAACCCTGAAAAGCTCGAAAAATGACAAAAGTTAACACTTCATTAGGACAAATTAGAGAATATTAGGAATACCCATTTTGAGCTTATCTTCTATATCAGATATGCGAGCTAACATAACACAAATTATGTCCAATTAGTCCTGACCCACGTGGACCACTGCCTAATCTTGCTGACGGGTCCTTTTGCAATAACTAAAGATATAAAAATATAAACTTGTATTAGTTCTTTAGCGATTTAGGCATAAGGTAAAAGATTAATCACAATTACGGAACTTACTCCTTTGAGTAAAGAGTTAGCTTCACCACTTAACCGCGGTAGCAGCTTTAACTTTTCATTGATTATTTTTTCCGGTGCCATGTACTCTGTGGTCCCACACATTGAGTTTGATCTGCTTGACTCATCAATCTCTTTGGCTAGACCAAAGTCCGTTAACATAACCTGGGGAAGCATTAATCATTTAATACCCAAACAACATTAATCATTTAATACCCATACATTAGAATCAGCCATGGAAGGAATTAAAATACGAACCTGGTAATTAGGCAAAGCTACACACGTCAATCCCTCCCATCCAAACCCTAAAAAAAAAAAAAAAAAAAAAAAAAAAGTGACGATCCAGCCATATACATAAATCATATAACGAACTTGTTAAAATAAAACATAATGTATTTGGTGAATAGAAGATGGGTGATCGAAGATGAAGATGAAAGGGGCTGGTGTAGCAGGTCGTAGAGCTTCCCATGTACGCCATTACTAATGAGTTTTCACTTCTGTGTGAAGTCGATCGAAGGGGATGATTGAAGAAGATGAAGCGGAATGATTTGAAAATACAGGGTATTCAAATTTCTTTGAAGCGTATCAAAGAAGATCGTGGGTTTCCGAGAAAAACACGGTTCACTATGCACCGATCTTTTTCCAAGAGTATCCGGCCAATTAGATTTAATGGATTTTTATTATAACTTTTTTAAAATTAAATAGAATTTAATTAAAAAATCTAATAAAATTATAATTAAGTGTATGACATCATCATACTAAGTCTTTTCCTATGTGTATAGTTTAAAATGATGCCATGTCAGCTTGATTACATCTTCCTAATCTCTCATTTATTAGATAAGTAATCATTTATTAGATAAGTAAGATTATAACTTTTTTAAAATTAAATAGAATTTAATTAAAAAATCTAATAAAATTATAATTAAGTGTATGACATCATCATACTAAGTCTTTTCCTATGTGTATAGTTTAAAATGATGTCATGTCAGCTTGATTACATCAGCCTAATCTCCCATTTATTAGATAAGTAAGATATGAAAATGATTTCTTAATTTTCCATTTGGAGATTTTGGGCCAAAATCTTGGTGGGCTTTAACTGGTCTTGATATAAAATGGTCCAATTATTATGCACACTATTGGACTATTGGTCCACTTGGAATGTCCATTTCTAAATTAGCTTTAACGAAATCTTATCCTATTTTTATAATTTTATTTTCATTTATTATGATACTATATTATTAACCCGTATAATGCACGGGCTTTATGAAAAAAATTAACGATAATATAAAAAAATAATAGTAACGTAAAAATCTCTTTAGTCATGAAATATGAATATAAAAAACAAAAATCTTCTTTAGTTAAATGAATATCATTTGTCGAAAATATAATAGTAATACATCAATAGTGATAAATAAGAAGTATTCTTACATAAAAGGTGAAAAGAGAATTGATATATGACGTAGAGGATTTGATGAATTTTATTACACACCGTTACATTTGAAAATAAGACTTAAAGTTATGAATTGATTTTTAATTTAATAATTCAAACTATTAATTGAAAGTATAAAATAAAAAAGCAATGAATATTAAAGATAAGAAAACAAAAGATTAATGATAAAATTAATAGTTTTTAATTTTGTTCCATTAAGGGTAATGATAAATAGAAGAGATGATAATGATAAATAACTTAATGAAAATATGTTTTGATTTTCATTTACTAAAGTTTAGATGGAAACATGGACGAAGCAAGTTCGTCTTTCACCACCCCCACCTTAGAATATCCACAAGCTCGTCATTTACACATCTCCAAAAGATACGTCATTGGTTGGACGGAGAAAACAGAAAAAATGGTAAGGTAGAGTGGGTTTCTAAGACAGTGTTAGATCACTCTAAACCGTTGTATCAACTGACACGGTCAATTTTTACCAACTCAATGTCACGTTAACAGACACAAAACTGACTAAATCACTATGAATGATAACCCCGTCAGTCAGTTTTTCTGGACCCTACATTTTTATTTTTTTTATATATTTAAAACATAATAATTTATAATTTAAACAAATTTATTAAAATAAAAAGCCTTAGTATAAAACAACAATAAAACACATTACGATTAAATAAAAAACATTACATTCAAATATTTTAAAAAGAAAAACGACGTATATTCTTCATCTTCATCTTCGTTCACGTCTCCGTCTTCTTCTTCGCCACCGTATTCGTCTTCATCTTCGTTGTCGTCGTTGTTGTCTTCTTGTTGCGTACTCGATTCATCACCAAAAAACTTAGCAAAATCCGACGTAATATATTTTGTTGTCACTTTGTAGCTTGTTTAAGCATTTCAGCTTGTTTTTTACCATTACTTTTTGGTATTTCTTTTGCCATTAAATTTCAAGCTTTAATAACCAACTTTTTCTCTGCAAGATGATTAAGCGCATCCGTCATCTTTTTTTTGCGCACCGGCCGCCATTCTAACCGATTTAAGGGTTTCCTCCTTGAACTCCTTGACGAAGTAGCCGAGTCGGACGAAATCGAAGTTCTTTGACTTTTTTTGCTTGTGTCTCGACCAATTGGACGTCGCATCGTATCATTGAATACGTTTGCCTGGTACACGCAAGACCCGAATTTTTGGCTTGGAAGGTGTTGGGTACCGTTTCATCATCGTCTTCTAAGTTCACAGCATCCGAGTTGGTTTTTTATTTGGATTTTCGTTTGTTTCCCATAACACCATCCTCCGTGTAGAACTTCGGGTATTTATTAATCGCGTGCCAACATTGTGTGTAAAAGAGGTTTGGTTCTGTTTGATCCTTAAATTGTATCAGTGTCGCTTGTAACGTTTTCGTCTGAAACCCCACTTGGACTATGATCATTGATGCGTTTGAATATTGGGTGAAAAGCTTGACGTCCTTGACAATTTTATTCCACTTGCCCGTTAGTTTGTTAGGGTTACGTGGTTCCTCGACCAAATTGTTGTAATCGACTTGTACTTTTGCCCCAAAACGACCACCCGGTTGTTTGTTTCCGTTTACATTATCTCTTGAACGACGTACCCACCGATCGGCTAAACTTCTAGCTTCGTCATCGGTCCACTTTGTTTGGTTTCTTTTTGGTACGATATCGTCGATTTCTTCCTCGAAGAGCGGTGGTGATTGATTAAATTGGGATGAGATTGGTTGCGATCTATTCATATGTGATGAGGTTGGTTGGTTGTGATTGATAACATTTTGATGTGTTTGGTGTTGAGTTTGGTTGTGATTGATTAAATTAGGATGATTGTTGGTTAAATTGGTATGCAGTGGCGGCCCTGGGGGTGTGCTGGTCGTACGGTCGCACGGGGCCTCCGATTTTTAAGGGCCTCCGATTTAAATTAAAAATTGTTTTTCTTTCTTGTACAAGCTTACAAATTATCTTTGTCCCATATTTGAGTCACAAGAGAAAGAAGAGTTTAGTTTTTACTTTTGTCCCACATCGGTGGAAGAAGAAAATGATTAATTGATTAGATACCTATAAATTAACCTACCTATTTCTTTGAAAATTCACACCACATACTTTTAATTTTAGGTACGTATTTGATTATTATTAGAGGCCTCCGATTTTTAGGGGCCTCCGATTTAAAAAAAAAATGTTTTTTTTTTTGGTACAATCTTACTTATCTTTTGTCCTACATTTGTGTCACAAGAGAAAAGAGTTTAGTTTTTACTTTTGTCCCACATCGGTGGAAGAAGAAAATGATTAATTGATTAGATAACTATAAATTAAACTACCTATGCCTTTGAAAAAATCACACCACATACTTTCTACTTTTGTCCCACATCGGTGAAAGAAGAAAATGATTAATTGATTAGATAACTATAAATTAAACTACCTATGCCTTTGAAAAAATCACACCACATACTTTCAATTTTAGGTACGTATAATAGATGAATTTGTTTCAAAAAATGCTACAAGATCGATGTTTAGAAATAATAATGTAACTCGTGTTTATTATAAGGAAGAGTATTTATTATAAAATTTATAGGGCCTCTTTTTTTTTTGCACCGGGCCTCCAAAATGTCAGGGCCGGGCCTGTTGGTATGAGTTTGGTAGTAGGTTCCATTGTGTTGTGTTTTGATGTTGATAGAATGAGGGTGATACTGTGTTGGTAAGAGTTGTGCGGATCTTCGGATGCTAGTGTGAATCGATTGACAATTGATGGAGCGTATGAAACAAACCCGAGAGGGTTGGTGGTGAAACGTTACTTGCTTAAAAACTTGGTAACAAGACGTGCAACTAATAATAATTCCAATTTTATAAAATAAATAAACTAAAATTGAAAAAATATATATTTATCTATAAATCCCATTTTAATACAAACGTACTCAATACACCACCAAACCATATAGCTTTACTCACTTGCTTAACACGGCGACACCGGTCGGAAAATGGTGTTTTGGTCATACCCACCAACGCGAAAGCAATTAACCGGCAGTGCCATCTTCTTCCTCACCGGCGCGTCACTCTTCGGCGCCGGTGCTTACTTGTCATTCGTTAACATCGCCCCACAACAAGCGCGTACCAAAGCGCGTTCCGATTACGTTAAATCTCGCCTTCGCAAGCTTCTTCAACAAGATTGAAATTTACTTGTTAGTTAATTTGTTTATTTATTTATTTATTCAGGTAATTGTTTTTAAAATTTTGTGTTAAATTAATGTATGATTTAATTGTTAGGGTTTTAGTTGGTGTTATAAGTTAGGGTTTTAGTTGGTGTTATAAGTTAGGGTTTTAGTTGGTGTTATAAGTTAGGGTTTAGATTGTTCAAAGCGAACCCGTAACGATAAGTGACATGAACTTTTGCATACATTCGGAAGATTTTTGATAATGTGTATTAGTGTTGATTGATAGGCATTGTATGTTTAACTAAAAAACAATAGTGGTTAAGGTTACATGTTTGACAAACACGATAAACACTAATGTCGGTTAAATTGACGGGATCATGATTGTTAATTTGAAGATGTGAAAGCTACTTTTGTTATTCACAGAACGGCTTCATGATTATTCTAGTATATGACTGACGGGAGATTGGTTTGATAGATTTAATCGAGGTGTTTCTTAACTTATGGGATTTTTGAAAGCGTAGTTTTTGTGTTTTAAAAGTGTGATGATGATACAATCTGGTTTATTGATTTTATTGCTACTCGATGAATCCTATTGCTATATACTTATGTTATGCCTTTTTAGGTGTTTCTAATTACGTGGTGTTTGTTTCTATATCCTTGACAAAACCTACCAGTTTAGTCCATGATTGTAGACCTTTAACGAGCATTAAAATTTTTCGTTAAATTCTTAATATGAGAGTAAAATGTTTCATTATTTTGTTTATGTAAACTTACTTCTCTTGCGGACTTAAACCTTGATCTTTTTGCAGATATAGCTAGTCCGTCACTCTCGGGTCTCACCATCTTGACCATGCTTCATTGTATAAAAGCATCACAATCCCCAACAACCGTAAATCAACATTCTATCCATGGTAAAAGAACTTTATCTTTTATACTTCAACCACTTTCCAGTTTTTATAATATGGTATCAAACTAAAAGGTTTACTTAATTGTTAACAAATGAAGGAAACTCGGCAGATATAACATCAAGATCGGGATCTCAAGCTTCTACAACATTAAGTCTAACCAACGAGTACACATCAGCATTACAAACCAGCTCATATAGCGAAATACGCATTTTTCTTGACATACAAACAGAACAACCTGGCGAGATTACACAGGAAGAACTCTTATCACAAGTTCTTCGCCCAAACAAACAGTTTGTTGACGAAATTCTTCAACATTCCAAACCTGGTTTAGTAACCGATCTTTTATGGTCGTTCTTTGATCATAGTGAAAACAAAGCTCGATTATGTCTTGAGTTAACTCAATCTATAAGACGAGTCAAAACCCTAATCGCACCATTAGACCATCTCCTCGATATTCTCCCTCTAGATTCCGAAACCGACTTTTTATCCTCACCACAATGTAACCGAACTTTTGATCTTCTTCTAAAATACGAACAACTTGAAAACCCGTTTCCCGACCCTGCGTCCCACAACGTGCGTGGAATGCGTCACTGCTTCTCCGACCTAAACAGTCAACTTGAAACTTTAATTAAAAAGTCAAACTCTCGTATTTGGTGGCTTCATTGGGTTACTATCGGTTCTGCAGTATCTTTAATCGTGATTACTGTCCTTGTCATTATATTTGCTATAATTATTGCAAAACATGCGATTGTCGCACTTGTTGCAGCCACTTTCCTCCCTGCAATTGTTCCGGTGAAGATAGAGAAGAAAGTGAAGGTTATTTTGGTACTGTTGGATGCTGCACAACGAGGGACTTTTGTACTTCATGAAGATATAATTACAATTGAACGGCTTGTGAATCATTTGTATTCTGATATTGAGGTTAATAAACGTTTTATAAGAAGCGGGTTATGGAGAGGGAAGGATATGCATTCTATTATGGAGGTATCAAGGCAGCTGAAACGGAATAATATGTATTTTCAGAAACAGCTTACAGATCTTGAAGAACATTTGTGTCTTAGTTTTGCTGCAATAAACCGTGCTAGGGGTCACCTTATTCAACTAATCAAGCGTCATCAAGATGGTCGTTTGTAGACAGACTTGTTCGAAATTACATTTATTGAGCCCGCACATTTTTTTAGCCTTAGAACAATTCTTTGTACTCTATATATATGTTTTCTGTGACAGATTTTATTTGGATTAGTAACAGAATTTACTTGACATTGTTTCGTTTAGTTTAATAATAGCATACAGAAAGTATTCTCGTTCCTTTATGCTTTTGATGCATTTAAAGAAAACCACTGCTGTGATTTAAGTTTAGAAACATAGAAGGGTCTTTAACTTGATCAAATTTGATTATGGTCTCAAAACAAAGCTATAAATACACAAAAAGTCGATAAGTACATTACAAGTTACTCCAAACACGTAACTTAATCACAAGGATCAAAGCCTTTAGACTTCGTGAGAAAAAAGTTATTTACAGTTGCGAAAAATGGAATGTCACCCATTGTGATGGCAATACAAGTGCCAGAAACCAACCATATATATGAAGCTGGAAACCAAACCGCTCAACAGTCTGTTTCTAGACATTTACAGATCTGACAGCAATGAGGAACGTGAGTCAGGCACACGAGCTACTTCCCTTCCTGTGAGACTGTAGCCATTGGTACCCGGATCTTAAATCAGATTCCTTATGAAACATTTGGCTACCTTGTAAAGGCGTTCTGTTAATCTCTATTGTCGTGTGGTGGATAAAAGATTCATTTCCATGACATACATCTGGGCCGGTTATTGTTCAGCAGCGGATGTTGTGGGGTCTGCATCTATGGTGTCCAATTCTTTGACCTTCTTGAGTTGCCTTAGAAGATCCAACCTTTCCGGGCCATATGTAGATGGTATCTAAACAAAACACGTGATTTGTAAGAACACGTCTAAATTCATTCAAGAAACAAGGGATTTGAGGGGTGATATACGCACCAGGGATGGTATGTATCTTTGAATAGCAGCCAACATTGCTGCATGCCCAACTGCAGTAACCTACACAATGCTCATTTCAGTCGTTTGGTATTTTAAGATCTAGAAAATGTGTGAATTTTTTTTCGTGTTACTTAAATTAAAGGTTTCATACTAAAAATGACATTTGCGACCCATTTACTTATGAATTTGTCAAAATAGGTTGTTTTTTATCTCAAAGGAGTTGAAAGTTGTAATCTCCTAAAACATTATATTCAAAGATTTATATTAGTTCCGTGATAGGTATAATCGTAACTCTTTCATAATAATTATTCGTATTATTTTAACTGGACAAAAAGTGTTTGATAGTCATTCGAACCTGACCTGGCGTGCTTTGATCAATACCTAAAACAAGCTGCCCAACCTTACCATCTCTAATTGATACTGTTAAAGAGGATGCTTAATGTAAGTTAAAATCCAAACTATTTTCAGTAGTAAAAAATTTGGACGAAAATCATGGATACGAGTTTTGTGGACTACTGTAACATTTGTATTTTGTAGGCTCAAAACTTTATCATACGGAGAAATCTTGTTCTTTTGGGACAAATAGAAAAAAATATATTTTCATTTATTTTGGGACCATAGGAGTATTGCTTTCCTATATTCTCCCCTGACCGTGGTACCTTCTTATCGAGCAAATGGGACCCACAAATTAAAATGCAAATGGACTAGAAAATGAGTAATTATAGTAAATAGATTGAAACTCACAGGTAAAAGCATGAGAATCCCGATTGGAATGGCTGAGGCCAAATCAGTTAGAGTTCTTTGAAGAGCTTGTTTTTCCTTTTGCATCAATTCGTTTCCTGTGAGGACACGTAAAAGTAGTCCTGTCGCTGCAGCAACATCTATTGCTAGAAGTTGTGTGCCTTGCAAAACATCCTGCTTTTAAGGAACAACGAAATCATTAGTAAAAAGGAATATACTAACAGAGTAATAGTGAACAGAAAACAAAATAAAATAATACTAGTAAATGACTTCATGAACAGGTAGCCGGTTTATATTTGAGAGGAAACTCGCCTTGATTCAGTCTACTTTTGAGAGATAGAACCAAATCTCCTAGATGACGAGACAATCAAACTCTTTGAAATTTGATTTTTTTTTTTATCTTAACCTCTATGTAGTGCAAGAGACCACAAACAAGAATGTATGGAAGGGATTTTTTTATGACGCAAATTCGATTTATATTGAAAGTAAGTAAAACAAATAAACAACGGTTCAGTTCAATTTAAAGAGGCATTCATAAAAAGTAGTTCTCCTTATCAATATTTACAGATTTTTCTAACAAGATTTCTAACCTATATAAATATATTAGTACTAAATTAATCTATTAAAATACTAATTCATGGAAGTGGGCTTGAAATGTATACCGTTGTAGTTTGTTTGAACCTATGTATGGACTTTTCAATAAAATTCTCTTTCTCTTGCACCTTAACCACTGCAACACCTTTGGCATCATTACAATACTTGGCCGTGTCATCCATGGTATTAATCTCCACCTGAATAAACCAAGAACAGAACCAACTATTAAATATATGCATGATAAGTTCTGCTCAAGTAGTTTCTTTACAAAGATAAAATAATAACCTCTTCATCGTTGGAGCGTTTAGCAATTCTCTCGACTCGTCTTTCAAGTTCTTTCAGCTCATTTCTCAATAATTCAGATCTCTGTTTTTCATTGACTTCAGGAACTTGAGCATTATCCTGCAGAAAAGCGAATTTCATAAAAAAATTTAAGAAAGAAGATTATCATTATCTTCAAGCTAGTACAAATTTGAAACTAAACCAAAGCTAAGCATGACAACAAAAAACAATTAATTTAATAGAGATTCATGTACGTTTCTATAGGCATCTGCTGAACGGAGATCTGGGATTAGGGTCGGAGTTGGACGGCGGACCAAAAAGTTCCATAAGCCACGAGCTTTACTAACAACACATAAAAGAGGACAATAAAGAAAAATAAAACAAACGAGGAGAATGCCATAAAAATGGAAGTATCAGAGACTAATATTATGACAAAGTGAACAAATTGATATAGTTATACCTGCTAGACCTATCGATCTCTATATTTGAATTCCCACGTTTCATGCCTCTAATATCATCTCCCTAATTTCATGTAACACTTATTTAAGTTACTTATATAAAAATTTGGCCACTACAATCTCGATAATAGTCAGTAATAAGGATTATATATTACTTAAACAAAGTTATCCAAGAAAACCTTATCAAGATGTTGCGAGTACGTTAATCATATTATCGAGTTACATAATCCATCTTCTCCATAGATTTCTAACACAAGACAAGACTTTGATGGGAATATTAGTCATTTCTCGGATGCAAAAAGTTACCTGCTGAATGGTATCTGCCTTTGCTCTAAAAGAGGCTTCAAGAAATTCAGCCTCTTTCTTGAGTCTTTTTATCTTCTTAAGGTCAGCATAAGCTGCTTTTAGACGCTCCTTCCCAGAACTTGAGCTTGATACATCCCGTTCTTGAAGTAATACCTCCAACCTTTGAACAGCTTCATCAACACTCTCCAATGCCTACAGATTTTTAGCCAAAGCACCATCAATATCGTATATATTACAGGTGGTAAAATAGGAAGGTCGGGCGGGTTGGGTAACAGGTCAAAACAGGCTGGATCGGTCTGGATTGACCTGAACCACTTTGTTTTCCAAAAAATTTATTATAAATAATTAGTGTCATATATGACTACATAATTAGATGTTTCTATATTAATATAAGTTTGTGACTAATGACTTAGAATGGTTTATACATTGAAAATACTATTTAAGCGATTTCGACCAGCTCGACTCATTTGACCATTTTACTTTTAAGGTAATATAGTTAATGTTATCCATTTGACCCGTTAGAGATAAAACATAACAAATCGACCCATTCATAGGTACATGGATTAAAATTGCCAGTAGATCAAAAGTTGATATGGTGTATAGATTTATAGTAAGTAATTTGAATGTGTAAGCAGTGTGCAAATAGGCATTTTGTAAAGAGAATAGGATTCAGTATACATCTAACTTGTGTCAGATTCAATGATTGGCGGACAATTTAAACTGAACACAAATTATATGGATGGTTTATTTTCGACTTGGCAGACTTTTAGAAAATATATAAATACCTTATCAAAAGAATCTAGATCTTTTCCTGATGACGCATTCCGTCTAGAACCAGCAATCTCAACAAAATTTGTAGTACTATTTTTGACTATTAGCTTCCTGCATAAATCCTTAATCCATTAACCATGAAAGTTTACCATCCATCGTTAATCAAAAGATTCAATTTAACACTTACAGACATTAGTATGCATGTGTGTATAAAAAGAGAACAAAATTTGGCCGTATTCAACTTACTTGGGTAAACCTAATTCTTCCATAGACCTCTTCAATATGTTGTGCCTGAAATTAAAAGCACATGTTAGACCATTTAATTACAATTGAACGGGGATGGTTTGGATTATTTTTATTTCTAACGAGTCACCCAAAGTGTAGTTGTAAGGCATTCAACCTACTAAATGGCTTCATTCAAAGAATTAGATAATTATTTCAGTAACATATTTTTAATCATATCTATGACGGACATTAAGCTATACCCTCTAGAAAGGAATCTTGAAGCCTTAACATTAGAAGGGTTCTCCAGCCATTTGCTATATTTAGTAAAGCTTTGAATCCAATGTGAACAAACATCTAAAGCAAAGGCGACATCTTCTTCACTTGGAGGGCTTATTTTACTTCCATGATCATGTGAATGTCTCGAGCTCTCGACACCTGGATAAAACGGAAGCCAGTCTAGTTCCTCACAAACAACCTATTATAAATAGGACATTATAAGACTAACAATATTTAACTCTGTATTTAACATATAGTTTTAAATGTGCTAACCTCCACGTACAGTTGATAAGAACTTATTGATGAGAGTTGAGGATAGTATAACACACTGCCACCAATAAAATACCTGCTACGACAAGGTCGTTCAGATTCAAATCCAATATATATATATTTAATGAGAAACACTAATTTATGCACCTGATTAATCCTTCAATGGGTTCAGGAATCGCCTCAAAGTTATTTGAAGATAGGAACCACTGAGTCTTCCTTCCAAGAGCGATAAAGAATCCAAAAATAGCCAAATCCTTATCCAAAACCTTCAGAGTTACAATTACTAACTTAATTGGTCAATAAAGGTAAAACCACTAAACTTAAAACTTTTTCCCACAACGTTTTCATCTATCAAACTTTTTTGGGTAATTTGTTTTGCAATTTTTCTGTGACTACAAAACAAACGTATAAGGATTACAACTACAGAGTAAACATAACAGGACATAAGCGATAAATTTATGAAAGTTGAAAGTTTAGTAATTTTAGCATTATTAACCCTGATTTAATCTATCAAATGAGAACCCTTTTAGATGTTTAGTGACAAAATGAAATTTCATATTACCTCAATGGTTTCGGATGTTGTTAATTTGGACCATATTCTTTCTCTGCCAATAGCCCGTTGTAGCTGCTTCTGCACAAGACTTACCCAAAATAAAACTTCTTCAGTTCCTTGATCATCTTTCACTCTACATGCTGCAGCTCGAGGCCCGAAATGCACTAGAAATTCTCTGTCTAGACCTATCTTTTTAATGGAATGATAAGCTTTGCGTATGGGAATTAATTCAATTAGCATCTCCATCAGTTTCCCACTTATTTCTGGAAGAAGAGAGTAGAACTGTGGGCAAGAAACTTTTGTTGGGCCGAGTTTTGTTATTGCCGCAATACAACTCAAAGAAAAAATGAGTAAGGATTTCCCGCTTGTATCCACTACACTCAAAGTCATTCTTTTATTGATCCCGGTGACATCAGCAAACTGTGGGTCTTCTTCAAAATAATTAACAAAACTAGACACAATTCCCGGGTTTTTCTCAGACCAAAACCAATTAAAAAGCTCTGGTTTCTTGTCTGATAATGTATCCTTAATTACACTTTCCAAGGTAACACAAAGTCGAGACAGACTGCACAAACACAATAGTAGATTAAAAGAAAAGGCCAATGTAAAAAGAAATGTTATATTAAATGAACATGAAATGCAAGTAAAAATTAAGTTTTTTTTTAAGTACCTCTTTTGAACAAAAACATTGACGTCTTTGTCTCTTCCATCTCCACGAGAAATAATCTCACATGCTGCTAGCAGCAATGAGCACACTGACGCCTAAGAGCATTAAAGTAATCAGCTTGATGTGAAACGTTAAAAAAATTAATAGCTGCTAATTATCGCAAGACTGAGAACAGATCATAACAAAAGCATTGTAACTGAAAAGTCCACAATCATGAACCAAGAAGTTATATAGAATTAGGATCCATTTATATTATTGTTCGATTCATATATAGTTTGCAATTACTTTCATACATTTTCTTAACCTATTTTTTCTCTACTTCATGAATGAATGCAGATTTAATGAAATCTGGATTTACGATCAGTTTCAGAAGCCGTAGCTTATGTATGCACTAGAATGTACCTATTGCCTTCAAACAGTCAAATATTAAGTCTGTTTCATTTAACTCATAACTCGTGCAATGAAATCAACGGTATTGAAAATTCATCTTCCTTTATACCATTCAACATGAAAAAGATAGAACGCCTTTAGATACACGACTAATACACATTTAGAAATTTTGTGAAGCTAGCAAACACATATATGTTTACTAGTATATAAATACGCATGCATATACCTAAAGAAGCATTAACATGGGTGACCAGAATGTCTGGAAACATCTGAACGAATCAGAGGTCAAATGTTTTCAGACCTTTTATTGAAAAAACAAACGCCCCTTTAGTTTACTAACCTGATAAGATAAGGCTTTCACCCATGCGTTTTGGTCTACACCAACAGCTAAAAACCATGATAATTTTGACCCAGCTATTTGACCTCTAATGGCCAACTCAAATACCCTTGCAGCATTATGCAATGATTGAACAAGTTCCCCATTATAAAAATCACTTTGCAATGACTGGTCTTTTTGGATCCGCAGTCCCTCAATATCACCACTGGTACTTGCTTGGGGACTGCCATTAACTGTTAGCCCATCATCAGCAGAAGCAAAAAGAAAAAAGTGTTTCGTTCTTCTTGAGTTATAACGGGCTAAAAGAGTCCCATTCTTCTTGAACAGTAAGTAATCCAGGTCAGCGATGTTTTTGCGGAAGAAGCAGCATTTTGAATGCTTACATGAAACCAACGGATTCAGATATCTGCATATATTAAAGTTCAATAGTGAGCAACTAAACATACTTCTGATTAGTGATTTAATCAGTTGTATTCAGTGTCAGAGTATAGGTTTGACATCAAATTGAGCCGCTATGCTAAAACGGTGCAAATTTCATCCATCAATCAATAAGAAGCGCCATCATATCTTATAAACAATAAATACATAGTAATTAAACTTAATCAGATTTATAGCATTGAATAACGATCCGGGTAATTAGTGTTTTCTTTGTCCAAAGCAGAGAACTATAAGACTATTAACTAAGCGTTGAATTATTTTGCCTATAACTCTAGATACAAGTATACCCATTTAAAGGAAATAGAGTCTCATAACACAAATACCAAATTTCTCGCAGTAATCTAAAGTTGCAACAGTATTAGAAGAATACTCTGTACCACACTCATCATACATAATTAGGGATGCTTAGGTTAGCGTAGTAGCTTATTTGACCTTCATAAGCCAATTGATTACCCAAACACTTTTTAGCTTATTTGAGCTTCATAAGCTCTCTTCTAAAAGCCACGAAAGAGGTGCTTATTAGAAAAAAGCTTAACCCACCCCCCTAGCTTATAAGCTAAAAAGCTTAAGCCCCTTCCAATACGCTAAATATAATCTCCAATGTTCTCTTAGTATAATTCTTACTATAAGTCTTTCATCCCAAACATGTGTCGTTATTATTTAAAAGTATGACCCGTTCAGAAACAATCTTACTACCCCTATATCACGATATCCAAATCATAACAATACCTCTATTCGCAAACATAATATGATAATCAGGTACACTCAATAAACAAGTCACGCCTTAATCACCGCATCCTCATTTTAACATGTGTTACATTTCTTTCATTAAAAACATGAGTTTGCTAAGAAATTCAGACACGTATAATAGTGTTGTAAGTAGGAGCGGTTAAATATAATATACAATACAATTATGCGCGACTGAACCTTTAAAATGTTCCGGATTCCGTATCCTGATATCTAATTACATATAATCCAATTAGACTATTCTTCTAAACACAATTTCCTAACAACTCTATAACACATTCATTAAAATAACTATTAATCGATGATTCGCAGCTGCGTAAATGTGAATTATGTAAAATTGTGATGAAATATTGTGAAATAATGGAGTTACTTTGGTTGAGAAATAGAACGAGAGGAACAAGTATTGGGGAGAGAGTGAAATTGAGAAGCTTCCATTGCTCATGTGTTCATATAACAATTTCCGGTGATAATTACGGCGGCTCCGGTAATGGAAGACGGTGGTCGGCCGGCGAATATAGTTTCCGATTGGTGTCACTGTGAGACTTGAGTTTTTCTTTTGACAGTTTTTGGATAAGTTTAAATAATCCTAAAAGAAAATAATGTAATATGGGTGAGAAAAACCGATTTAACCGACCAATAACCGTATTAACCGACTCGTTTAGATAACTGTAAATTGAATACAAATAACCGTATTTGTGTTATTATACGTTTAACTTTAGGTGTTTGTAGTGGTTTTAATCATATATTGTTTGAAATGATTTAAGTAACGGTTAAGTTACAGACAATTCAAAATGTATCTAATAATCGTTTATCCAAAATTGATTTTAATCATAATCAACGGTCAAGATTTTAATTAACCGAAAATTTTGATTATGGTAATGGTTTTGATCCATAACCAAACCAAACCCACACATTCACACCATTAAAAAGGCTTATTTTCTATTTTCGGGTCATAATCCTTTTTTTTTACCGACTTACTTTATACTTTATAAGTTCATTTTAAATTAAATACAAATAAACTCGTATATTTAAAAATAAGTCGGACAAACATTATTTATAGATTGAAGAATCGACTAAATTCTGAAAGTCGTGACAGTTTAGTTATTTTAGCAAGGGTTCGAGTTAAGTTACAAACTAGAACTATGTAAAGATGATATACCATTGAAGAATCAACTAACTTTGGCATGGAAGTCTTGATATTTTAGTTATTTCGTAACTTGGATGTCCGTCTTTTTGTCAACTAGCTCCATGGAATACGAGTGTTCAGTGTCACATCACACGAACTCTAGTAAACAAAGATATCACCAAAGAGAAAACAGTACATGGTCATCACAGGATTACACCAAACTAGTATGTGCGAGAATTAACTGTTAAAAAACGGCCATGATAGACCAAACATACGATGAGAATCAAATGTTGTCATTAAATCTGTTTTATATCATTTTATTCAGAAGGCAAAAACATGTTTCTTATCATCGGTCCATGAAAAGAATTAAGTTTTGCTTACTTATTCAGAAACAAAATTGCAACGAAACATACATCTGTTTAACATTTCACAGACAACCCCACAGAAACTAAAACAAAATAAAAATTTATGTACAGGGTAGGCATAAAAAAAGACCTAAAATCACAAACCCAAAAATAAAAAAACCATACTAAATACGTAAACTCTAGACAGTAATAACACTCGAATGAAGCCAGATGCGGACTCCAACAACTTACTATTTTCTGCTGCTGTTGCTGCTTGAAGCACGTCATTGTTGTACTTTCAATATAGCTTGGTGGAGCATATCGATGAATTGATCATTCTGAACATTATACTCAAGAATTTAGGCAAAATACAGAGATTGATATCAATAACAAGCAGTTTTAAAATTTCAGTTTGTAGGTCACCGCTAAATGGGACCTATAAAATGAAACCTTAATTATCGAATAATAGACATGCTTTTAAGTCTAGAAGAAATTTAAGAACACGTTTAAGAAAGTTGGCATGATCAAATAGAAACAAATAGCAGGGCTATCAAATCATTAAAGAGGAGGCATAATTTAGAAACGTCGATTTTTAGGTTTTGAATTACTACTTTTTGTACAACGAAGGTTGTGCAAGCAATTGTGGGCTCAAAAGGAATTGCCTTTCACAAAATATTCAAGATTTTGGATAAAAAAAATCTCAAAATTTGAGAATCATCTCATAGCATTCGAAAATAATTCATTACTATCATCACACTCAACATATGTCCATGGCTAGTTTTATTCTCTTTTCTCGAGTTAGCTATATTTACTTGTTTATGCCAAAAATATATGATATATTTATAATCAGATTTCGTTGTATCTCTTGGCCTATATTATGTCTTGTGGAAAATATAGTTGTACTTTTTCAGTTTCCGCCTAGGAAAGCCAGCAAAAAATCTTTATAGGTATAAATTACTAATCTCCCCACGGGGGAAACAGAGAAAGTAACAAATTGAGTTTCTAGAGACGGAAAAAAAGTGCACATAATGGCTACTGTTATACAGCAGTTTAGAGGTGGTAAAATGAGCGACTCGGGGTATGAGTATTGGGTTTATATGGGTCGGGTCGACCCGCGAAAACTTCTATGGTTATAAAAATAAATCATAATTAATGTTAAATATAAATAAATATATGATTACAAAAACAATATTCTTACACTGATTTACTGTTTTTTTTTAATAAAGTGATTTTGAAGGTTGTAATTGTATGCACTAAAAAATACAATTTGGGCGACTTGAACCCATTTGACCCGTTTTGCTAATTTTATTTTTACCCATTTTGGCTGTTAGAGGTAAAACATAACCTAAATCGACCCGCTCATTAGTAAATCTTTTGGAACAAATATTTAAAACAAGCAAATAAAATAGACGTCAATACCTGTGCAAGCATTTGAAGTGCTTCACGAACTTTTTCCCTGGACAACTGCCCGTTCAGATAGGAGCCGGAACTCGGGGTAAGATATGGTGGTGGAGTGGGTGGCGGAAATGGTTGTAGTAACGGAATTCCATAGTTCGGTGGTGCAACCGGAGGAGCAGCAGGTGCAGTGGAAGGAACATATTGCGGCACCAACGAAGATGCAGATAATGACGGTGTAAGAAAAGATGAAGGTTTAATAAGATTCATGATACGGTTACTGTTATTGACCAAGTCAGGATTTTCACAAGGCATTCCAGGAGTGTACGAAGAAAATGATGGTATTTGGTTTGTTGAATAGTTAAGTGCGGGAGAAGATGCAACACGAGAATGTTGAGGAACGGGTGTAGAGTTATGATAGTAAGGTTGTATGGAGTTAACCGAATTGGAAGAAGCGTGATGTCCCAAACTCGTAGTAGTCTGCAGTTAAAAAAAATTAATAAGGTGGAGAAAATAAAAAATTCAGATGAGTAATTAATGAATACATACAGCGAAGAAGTTTTCAAACAAAAAGTCCTCGGGGATATCTGTAGAACCAGAAGCAGTAAAAGGCGGTTCTAGTGGTCCTTCGATAACATCAGAGGTAGGTACAGCTTCAAGCTCCTCAAACTCACTACAAATCAAAAATTCAATAAAAATTACTGTAAAAAAGATATGATATAACTAGAGCTGGTAAAAAGGACAAGTTCAGTAACGGGATATAACGGGTAATTATTCATTTATCAGTAAGTAAAAATAGGCTACAAGAAATATATAAACCAAATTTATTGAGTAAACCGATCTAGTTGGTTATGCACCCCAAAAATGATATTCGACCCGTATGACCCATAAGAACCAGTTAGGGATTAAACATAACTCAAATCAACCCGTTCCTAGGTAAATGGGTTAATTTTTCCATCTTTAGGTATAATGAAATTTAAAAAAAAAGATGATGATATCCCAGGTTAACAAGATTACACTTTTTAGCTCATATACTTCTCTTAGAAATACGGAAATTGTTAGCGAGTGTAGATGATATAAATAATAATAACTACCTTTTGTTCACTTTCTTATTCGGAGAGACCCTTGAATATGCACCAAGAATCCTGAACAAAACATTACAAGAAGTGTTAATAATGCAAAGTTATGATGTTCTTCATCCTAAATCCCATAACAAGATATCAAAATGGATTACATAAATTTTTTGTTTTAATAATACACGATAAAAATTCTTAATTTAATGAAGCTTTGTGATCATATGACATTAGTGAGGCGTTAAACACAAACAAAGAATAGTGAGAGCCAAGCTTAGCTTTTACAATTTGAGATCTGTCGTCAAGTAAAAAAAAACGCAATAACCCAATAAAGAAAATAATTTCAGTTAACCTCAACGAAGCCAAATAAGAGGATCTGTTATAAACGCTTTACCTAGAATGACTGTTTGCAGGTATCATTACCCTATCAACTTAAGCCATATACGTTAAATGAAATCTGTATACTAAGAAAAAAGATGAGAAATACCTAGTAAAGATTTTTGTAACATCCTCGCACTCCTGTGGATTGTAGAACCAAATACCATTAACCTCTTGAGCAGCATTTCGATACAGTAGATACGGAAGTTGAAGTTCATACTCAAAACCTCCTAAAAGATCTTCAACAAGATTTTCTGTTGATGGTAAAAAAAATATGTTAAAACAAATTATATAAAAAAAAAAAACGCTCATCAAAAATTTAAATAATACCACCACTACATAGGCTAAAGTTAACTTGTAACAACTAATCTTCTATAATTTAACAACTTAAACATACATTAAAACAAGAGGAGAGAAGCTTGCCTGTATTTCGTCGATTCATTACTATAAATTGAAACCTTGGTTGGGCATTCCTGCAATTAAATAAACATAAGAATCAATATTTTTGTTTAAACAAAAAAGATATATGTTTTATTCTCTTTCAAGGAACAAATATGACGATAAAACAGATGTATACTGAATTATTCGTCCGGCATATGAAATTGGCCAGATAATAATATTCACATTGACAACTTACCTCTTAACGACAAAGAGAGACCCTTCAACATCCTTCCGACTCTGAAAAAAAAATCAAACCAATGAGAAACGAAAACTCACAAAAAACATACACTTACAGAATCCTATCACCCTAACTTCTGGTTACAATAAAACTGAACACGTCAAGGCCCTAAAGAAAGCAACATGTTTAAAATAATTCAAATGTGCATAGTAAATAAAACAAGGACGATCAACACTATCAACTAAAAAAATGATTAGATTTCGACGTTTTCTTCATTACATGTCTGCCTTTTGGAATTTACTTTTGAAACATTTTTCGCACAAAATTCCGTCGACTATAAAACATTTACCAATGCACAACATCTAAAGCTAGCTTAAGGCAACACCGCTTATATTATAGGAGGTCAGATACATACAATAGCAACGAAACAATGCGTAAAAGCGAACCGATATAAAAAACAAAAAGGAAAAAGAATCCAAACCCATTGATGAAGATCAAGATTAAATTGGTAAAGCGTAACATGAGCAACGGTGATTAAAATCTCGTCAATGAAAGGATCATTTCTTTGAAGAACAGTTAGGTTAAGCATTTTGGTACTATTTTCATCCCAATTTGGCCTCAATTTTACTGCA
The DNA here is from genome assembly GCA_910822075.1 of Senecio squalidus. Lineage (NCBI taxonomy): Eukaryota > Viridiplantae > Streptophyta > Magnoliopsida > Asterales > Asteraceae > Senecio > Senecio squalidus. The sequence continues at coordinate 53,714,396 of CAJVGC010000508.1, forward strand.
TTTTGAGACATTACTGAATTCGATGGAAATTAAAATCGTAATCAAACCCTAATTAAACCCCTAATTTGAGCTCGGTTTTATTGGCGCTAAATAACTATCCATATGTTTTTATACTTTGGCCGGGTTTTCCTATATGGGCGTATTTTGAAGCCATGTACACGTTTTTTTAACAGAAATTCACGAAATTGATCATGTGGAACATAAAATTTTCGAAAATAATCATCAAATTCACGTCAATTGTATATTAAGTCACGTCATTGAGCGAGAACGTGATTGTTATGTCGCGAGAACGTGATTGTTATGTCGCGAGAATGTGTATTAATAGGCGCGGAGACGTGGCTTAATATACATCACCCATTTTAAAAAATCTCGTTCTCGCGCTAAAGATAAAAGACAAAATTGTCGCGAGAAAATTGTCACGAATTTGATGATTTTTTTCGAAATTTTTATGTTCCACATGATCAATTTCGTGATTTAGACTTTTTTTTTAACCCTACTTTTGTTCATGTGTTAATGCCACATTCATGTTTTAACAAAAATTCAATTTATAAGTTTAATACATTATAAGATAAGTACAAAAATACGATACATATAATAACAAAATAGGGAAAATGCACTGGATGACCATTGTACTACCTAAAAATATCCGTATAGGTCATTGTACAAAATTTACGTCTATCTACATCACTATACCGCATTTTACCGTTTAAAAACACTCGGTCGGGCCATGGCTGGGTGATTTGGTCGAGACATTTTGATCAAGATCGAGCAAACCCGTCGGGCACAAAATATGAAGCGACAAAACCTACCCAAGTCGGTTTTGACCCCACCGGGTCCAACTACTGCAGCAGATTCACACATCGAGTATGGAGACCCGCCCGGGTTTCGGATCACCCTAAATCCGACCCGTCGGGGCTCCTTTGCTGAATTTTTGAGTTGTTGTTACTGCCAGTTTTCTACACGATTAAACCACCACTTTTATCAGTTTTCTATTATCTTTTCATACAAAAACATTATTAGAGAGAAGGTTTATCATTCTAGTTGCTATTATCATCATTTCGACACCGAATTTGGCGTTTGTAAGCATTCGAAACCCGAATTTATGTTTATTTGTATGATTATTGTTGCCATGCTAGGCTAAATCCTTGTATTCGGTTCCAAACTAGACTCAGTTATGTCGTTTGATTAATGAAAATGATGTTTGTTTATGTTTATTTAGTGATTGTGGTTTGTTTTACGGTTATTGTTATTCCTTTCTCGGCTTTGATTGATCACCTTGGTTGAGATACTGATTAATTGTTGTTATAATTAGGTTGTAAAATCCATAATTGTTTTATAATCTAATATCAAGTAACAAAACGATGTTTGCTCAATGTTAACCACAATCACATAATCATTACATTTTCTAGCCTTAGTGAAACAGTAATTGTTGTTTAGAGAGTTTACACAAAACGTTAATGCTATTTTCAATTCATTTCTAAGAGTTTGTTTAGACTTGAATTAGGAAATTAGGTTTATATTGAAGAGCTTATTTTAGTATAAACAAATTGGTAAACAAAAGGTGTTTAAGCTTGTTAACGTCTTCTAATCTAAACTCGAATAAATATAAACTAAACGCTTGTTTAAAACATCATTTCATGATTAAGTGACATAGTTGTAGAAGTCGAAAATGGAAACGAATCGTTTTCTCGTTATTGTTAATTTTAGTTTATTATTATCGCAATTAGATTAATTAACTCAAATCAAAACCCCCATTTGTTACTAATTGATTACTTGTTTTCAAAGACTAAACCGTAAAGTTTTTATCTCGCGTCTCTAGGGTTCGATTTCTACTTATCACTTATTACGTTTGTAGTATAGTGTAGTGGATAAAAATCACATTTTATCATTTGTTATCGGAGTGACAAACCGTGTTAACAGATGTTTTCAAACACACTTATGTACTTCAATATCGACCCATGAAACAAAAAAGTTGGTAATTTTCTCATGAATCTTTAAGGATGATTAGGTAATTTCATAATTATAAACTCGTGATTCATTAAGCTTCTCGAGATATTTTAGAGGTAAAATTGTCGTTTGAATTTCAATTTTACACATGAGTCATTAGAAAGAGCTTAAGTATGGATACACTTGGCTTGTGTATTATCATTTAACAAGTAACTAGTTCACTTTATTTGTTGTGACTATTATGGCTATATAGTTGTCTATCACATTTGATTTGTGTCATTCAAAATTAATTCTTCTTAAAAGTTAAAACTAACACATACTCAAACATCAAGAACATACTCTAAAACACCAAGAATACATACATATACACCAAGATCAAACACCGAAAACATAAACTCAAATCAAAATTGTACTAATTAAGGAAATCCATACACAAAATCAAACCCAAACCTAAATTATAGTTAAAAAGCCTTTTCATAAACAATATGAAAAGCCAAAGAGTCGTGTAAAAAAAAAATTAGAGGTCAAAAGGGTTTTATTAAACTTAAAAAGAAAACCCGAATACAATATGTGATACCATGGTTCATGGTGATACATTAGTTTTAAATTAACAAACATGTTGAATAATCCGACGGATTTAAAGAGAAAATCATGAAAATATTCCTTTGAAATGTTCTTATTTAAAAAATAATCACTTAATTAGATAAAAGTTTTTTCCACTTTTTTGGGTACGAATATTAAATATTTCTCGATCTAAAAAAATGAGTGGTTTAAGTTGTGTTACGTTCTCGCGCCACATTCTCGCGCCATTTTATCAACATATATAATTCTCGGGCAAAAAAGTGGTGCAAAAACTTTTCACAAATTGAATGATTATTTTCGAAATATGATAAGAGGAGTATTTTGGGGATTTTGTCAAACATAAAACATAAATTATAATCAAAATGATATTATATTTATGGTAGACCAACAAATAAACCAAAAAGAAAAAATATATATATATATATTTATTGAAATATAAATAAATAATTGACTTTTATAGTTTTTGTTCTATAGGTGAGTTTCATATAAAAACACAATAAATCATATAAATTATTCTGAAATTAGATGTATTTTTCAAATGATAATGCATTTCACCAAAATTTAGATGCAAAACTAGAAAAAAGATAAATACATGTTAGAATTTAGGTCAAAAAAATAAAAATAAATAGATGATTTTAATGGACGAAACTTCTTAAAAACTTCTAAATGCTATTCAGATAGAATTTCGGAAAAGAAAAAAGTGCTTTCCATCTTTATTTATTGTTTAAGTTTTTATTTCTTATTATTGTTATTATTATTATTATTAAATTCTATGATATGATAAATAAACTCGACCAATTTCCAAATTGTACCAATATATTTTCGAAGTAGACATAAATACATCTATTAAACTAATTAACAAAATGTTTATTAAAAAGTTAAACAAAACAAATATGTAATCATTTTATTTCTAAAATTTTAAAAGAAAAGAAAAGGAGTTTGAATCAGCCAAACTCCGTTATAGATCTTTTATCACATGTGAACTATTTTCCAATCAGGTGTAGTGACTCAAGTTCCTCAAACTTACACCCTTTTCAAATTTCTTGGTCTATATAATTTGAACTCCCAACAAATCACACCTCAATGAAAGCAAGTTCGTGAAATGTGTCATTATTTCTAGAATGAGGATATCTCACGATCATACTTGATTAATTGATTAACACTGATAACATTTCACGATATTCTTCTCCTATTCAAATCCCGTCTTTATGTTGGTTTTCGCGCCAGGGTCGGATTTGGGTCGGGTTGGGGCTCCATATGGGGCGGGTTTTTACCCGGTTTGGGTTTAGTTTTCGGGTTTGGTTCTTATTTTTTTTAGTGGATTTTTTGATGGCGTTTGCTCTTTCCCTTTGCTTAACACGTGTCTTTGCGTCTTCCCTCATTTGCTTCACGTGTCTTGCGTCTTCCCTCATTTGCTTCTGGATTGTCTTCTTTGTCATCTCCGCCTCATCGGAAATTGTTTGTTGATTTGTTATGGGAGGAGCGTCTTCAACGCAGCGCGTGGATGACACAACGCCGGAGTATTTAATCGGAACATTTGTCGGTGATCAACCATTTCCATTCACTTCTGATTACTTGCATAAGCTTCTCCAGCTCAAATTTGATTTCGATTGGCCGTCTGATCGTCTTCAACAAGCTTGTCACGCTTTCGGTTAGTTTCGATTATGTTGCGTCAATTCTAATGTTAATACTCTACCTTAGAATTTAGGGTAATTCCACAAGGTTTTGTGTTTTGTCACATGAATTATATATAGATATTGAGTGATTTATCTGAGTATTAACTCTATGTTTGTGCGTTTCCGATATACGGATGCTATTATGTATTACTAACCAATGGATTTTGTGTTTCATCTTCGAATTAGGCATAAACTAGGTTCGAAATTTTAATTATATATCCGAAGATTGTTGCAGATACGGGAACGAGAATGTAAACGTTGGTTTTCCCCTTGCAACAGTTGCTGTTCAACTTGGCACTTCACGTAGTTCTATCAAAGATAAGAAGGAAGCAATGGTTGCCATACTTAACGATCAGGTACGTTTGATAGTTACATAATAAGGTTTCTTTTGATTTTATAATAAGTACACCTTTGACAAGGTTTTAGAATTTTGAAAATGTAGATGTTTTTTGTAATCTCACTTAATTGTAGGTATCTGAACCATTAAGGGCATCGATTAGAGGAGCTCCTTTGGAAGATGCTCGCCGCTTAGCTCGCAGTTGTGACAGACTTCGCCAAGAAGTTGAGACACAAGTATGCTTTAGTTTGATATGGGAATATAACAGACGTGGCCATATTGATCCATTTGTATATGGATGGGTCAATTTGGGTTTTGTTTTATCTCTTGGAGTTTTCTTAACTAAAAGAATAGATCAGTGATAGGAGGGGATTCGGTCCTCTCTATCGAACGCCGAGGGGCTTATGATGTTAGAGTGAGGATGAAAGCTGTTGGTATTTCCGGTAGTGATGTTCACTATCTCAAGGTATATGAATCAGTCCCCGATAGTTGTTGTTATGACGAATTTGAAATTTTTTAAATTTCGACGTGTTTGTTTGCTTAATCGATAAACTATAGAAATGAACAATCTAAATTGCTGGTTTTTGGTTCTTCAATCATTAATATGACTCTTATCGAATACCTGTATGTATTTACTATTATGAGGAATGTTAATGCTTTAGACGGTGTTTGGATATTCGTTTTGAAACTGATTATGTGGTTTGTGGAAGATATTGTTAAATTCTGCTTATACCTTTCCAAGTTGAAGTAATATTTACAAATTGATAGAATTTATGAAACAACGACGTATGTGTGAAAAAAGAAATGACTCAACGAGAGTAACAGAAAAAGAAAGAGAAACATATATCGTAATAGATATGTTGCAACTGATATGAGACTAATTATCTTTATGTTATTTGGAAAACATTTGCAGACTTTAAGATGTGCAGATTTTATAGTGAAAGAGCCAATGGTTATTGGACACGAGTGTGCTGGTATAATAGAAGAAGTTGGCAGTGAAGTCAAAGATTTAGTAGCTGGTGATCGTGTTGCTTTTGAGCTTGGGATTAGCTGCTGGAGATGCACACAATGCAAAGAAGGCCGATACAATCTCTGTCCCGATATGAAATTTTTCGCTACTCCTCCTGTTCACGGGTCACTTGCCAACCAGGTACAAATTATTATTATTATCGGTATGTATCAACTGTGTCAGTTTCTTTTATAAAGTTTATGTTAAAAAAGGTTCTTTATTCGTAACAGGTGGTGCATCCGGCTGATTTATGTTTTAAACTGCCTGATAACGTGAGTTTAGAAGAAGGGGCAATGTGTGAACCATTGAGTGTTGGGGTCCATGCTTGTCGTCGTGCTAATATTGGACCCGAGACAAATGTGTTAGTTATGGGTGCAGGGCCGATCGGGCTCGTGACAATGCTTGCTGCTCGTGCTTTTGGTGCTCCAAGAATTGTGATTGTAGATGTTGACGACAGTCGGTTATCTGTTGCAAAGGAGCTCGGTGCAAATGAAATCATCAAAGTCTCCACTAATATTCAGGTTTCTTTAGTAAAATGTTTAATAAACGTTACAGATAGATTAAATAGTATGTTTAATTACTTTTATTTTTAAACATTGGATGTGGAAGACGAAGTGGGATTGATACACAAAGCAATAGGAGGTGGAGTGGATGTGAGCTTTGACTGTGCGGGTTTCTACAAAACCATGACAACCGCTATGTCCGCCACTCGTGCTGGTGGAAAGGTCTGCCTTGTGGGAATGGGTCACCATGAGATGACGGTCCCTCTTACTCCAGCTGCCGCTAGGGAAGTAGATGTGGTGGGTATCTTTCGATTCAAGAACACATGGCCATTGTGTTTGGAGTTTCTTAAAAGTGGTAAGATTGATGTTAAACCCTTGATAACTCATAGGTATGGCTCCTCCACCACATACTCCCACAACTCCAAACACGGGAAAAAAGCTGGCAGCCACAGACACACCGACAACAGAACAAGTCAGCAAACCCCCAACCGCAAGACAACTTTTATTCGAACCGACAGGTAATTATACTAAAAAGATTGTAACTTTAAATACAACCATCAACTATCATTCTAACAACACAGGCGCCACCAATCCAATCACACATTCAAAAGAGAAACTGACAGACACTACAACGGGAGCAAAAGATTTAGAAGAAACAGCGACAGAAGCTACGTACGCAGACATCACAAATAAACGCAAATCAACTGCAACAACAGGTACACGTTTTTTATAATTAACAATAACTACAACTAATCTAATAAAATATGTTTACACTTTGCAGACAAACTGTAGAACCTCAACCCAACAAAACGCGAACGATTCCCAGAGTTTACGCCCAACAATATGAAAAACGAGCTGCATGCACACCTAACGACCTTCATAAACCGCGCTTTTGTAATAACAACTAACAGTTTGTGTAGGTAGATATAAATACCAACCCCTCTACTTTCAATATCTTTTATAAACAACGTTGACTACTACCACCGTTATGAACATCATCTTTTCTACTTACGCCTGCTATGAAGTATCAATGAACACATGCCGCCGAACTCGTGCAACGCACGAGTCTCTCCTAGTTTATTTTAAATGGTCTAGTGACACACATAGATGTGAGGTGTCCCACTTTTAGTTATCTACTAAAACATAATTATTATAAAACATAATGTCGGTTTGTACCGATTATCACCACGTGATACTTGTTTTTATTAGTATTTCCCTCATATTAATTAAGCTCGAGAAAAATGTTTGGAGGACGTATATATAAATGAATTTAAATGAATTATTGGTTTGCATAATACTTTTTAAAGGAATTCATGTATGTCATAAAAGTTGGAAATCGAAGAAATGGACCATGAAAAAACTAAAATTGTAAATCTTTAATTGTTCGTTTGGTAAAATACACAAATTGTTTTAGTGCCCTTTGATGTTATAAACTTTTCGATTATATAATACCTTTACTAACCTATCATTCATTAAAAATGAGAGGGAAAAAAAAAAAAAAAAAAAGAAGAAGAAGAAGGTATAAAACATATTAATCATTTATTAGAAAAACATATATAATAATAAAAAATTATGTTGTAAAACCGTTTTAATAATATATAACCACTACATACATCATTGTGTACCTTAAGGTACAATCATTATGAACCACAACTTAACGTACAATCACCAAGAACCATCGCATGGGAGAGGCTGAAGGTAACGATTGTTTGATGTACGTGGTTAATAGAAGTTGTGGTGGTCGTTGGTGATAGTGGTTGGAGGGGGAGTGAACGTCTAACCATTATTATTGTAAGGTATTACTATACATGATGAAAAAAAGGTAGGAAAAAAATGAAAGAGATACATATACTTATACAAGAGTTAAAAGTGTGTTTTTTTTTTTTTTTTTTTTTTTTTATCTGAACTGGTTTAAGATAAAATGAAATCAACGATCTTTATATCACATGGTGTTTAATTTCTTCCCGTTTTGACATCCAAATATGTTACAATACGAATTCATATGTGTAGATTTTAGGTTCATCTAGACTAAAATATGTTAACCAAACACGACTTTAGTATTAATCTAACTCCGAGTTTGATGTTTCTAAAATAGGGTCGATCAAGTATTTATAGGCGTCCTTGGAACACTCTAGAGTTTTACACATTTCTACAAAGATCATTCTAAGATATATCTATCTTTCGATCATAACCATCTAAAAAGTTCTCAAACCATTTTACGTACTATCTTATCGTCTTATGCAGGTTACTTTATATTTGTTCGACTCGAGAACCAAGTTTTGTAACACGTTATAAACAAAAATTATACGGCGTATCAGTTACACGGACAAACAACTTTACAACCATTTCAATTCACACTTCATATCGATAAAATGTTGAAACACAGATTTGGAATATGAAAACTAAACAACCATGAAGACATATCATGTTTTTAAAGGGCGAATGCAGATAAGAAGACCAAGCACATGAGAACGACGACTGCTAGAAAAGACGCCACCACTGCTCCACTGATTTCTTGGCAGAAGTCGTTAAATTGTTGACAAATTGCTGGCCAGTTTGCATCTGAGTTTCCGTTATGAGCCAAGTAGACTATGGATGCAGCACCACCAGCAGCCGAGGTGGTCAAACCAACCATCACCTGCAAATAAAGACGAGACTCATAAAATAAGTAATTTGAAAAAGTGAAATAAATTAAAGTTGTCTTACCGTGTCAAGGACGAGAAGAAGGACCCTTGGAGCTACCAAATGAGGGCGGATAATGCATACGATAGAGACAGGAATCGCGAGGGCTAGGTAGGCGGCTGTGATAGCGTTAGCGATTACAAAAAAGCTGTAACACAAAATCAAAATGAAACGTGTGTCTTTTTTAGTTAAAGTGATATGTTATGTAATTTTTAATTATGACTTACGTAAAAACAGGTAAATCATCAAACTCGGCTTTGAACTGAAAGAACTGAGTGAAGAAGGGAAGAGTTTGTTCCGTGGAACCCATAGCTATCGCGGCTCCTAAAGCAGTAGCAATGCCGGCTAGCCTTAGAATCACATCAAATATGGCTAACCCTCTTTTGTACCCTCCTTTTGGAGTACCCTTTTGAACGACTCGTTTAAAGATATTTGAGGCCGGTGGTGCTGCCAATAGCGGGGCCTTTCCCTTCCTTTCCTTTGGGGTCTCGGTAATGTTGACTGCGGTCGCTTCACCTTCCATTATACAAGAAAAAAGATCGAAACGAAAGTGTAAAGCGCGAGAAAGAAGTATAGAGAGACAGTTAGATAGAGATGTTGAAGGTGGTGAGAAAAATGGTTAATGAAAGAAGGTATAAATAAGAGATTGAAATGAATAAAAAGTTGGTTAAACAATTCATGAAGAAATTATAATGAAGTTGATGAAAGGATTAGGGAGTTGTTGGAATACTTTATTTTTGTATAAGATTTGGTTACTCAAAACTTTAATATATATTTTATCTGTGTATTTAAGTCATATATCAAATTTTATCACACGTCTTTTGTTAAATTTAATTAAATTCAATATGGAAAAGTCAAAAGAAAATTCTATTTGCAAATTCAGTGAACAAAACAACTAGATTTAATTTCCCTACTCCACTTGGGTGAGTTCATCATGTCAAAGAAACCTCGACATACAACCTAAACGCCTAATGTGTTATTATTAGTTTTTATTTTTTGGTAAATAACTCGAGTTTGATAATAACAACCATATATATTGTAGTTAAAAAATCAAAAAAACGTACATTTAAAAAACCAAAATGTAAATTATTTATTTATTCAATATCAGTATTAGCCTTAAGCATATAAAGAATCACTTCCAAAATTTATAGAAATATTACTTTTTATGTATATTCGAGTTTCTAAACCACAATCCTTAGAATTTTGGTTATTAACACTCATAACTCATTTTATATCGGTAAATGTCTACGATAAGAATATAATTAGTAGAAATTGCAATTTAGTTCCCAATGTTATATTACATATATCGAGTTGACTTGTTTCACCATTTTGCAACGAATTGGTCACCAATGTTATTAGTCACACCGATAACGATAATGCCTTATGCATCTCACACATTCATTAATAAAAACTACTAGTTGGTTGTACATTGTGGTTTATGTAGTGTGACATTCGCGAATTTCACGGTATTATTCTATCGTCTCGTATTCGTTTTATTTATTTATGTTCGTGTTTTGACCCTATTGTATTTCTTTTTATGTTTATCGTATTCGTATTTTATGAGTATCGTAATTGTATTTTAAGTGTATTTACGTTTATCGGGTATATAGTATGTGATTCGGATCTTTATGTCGGGAACGTATAGTCTTAAGTGCCTTTAGTATAAGTCTAGTATGCTCTTATGATAAGTTTAGGGGAATTATGCCTTAATTATATGATTAAAATTAACGTTTAAAAAGTATTTCACTTTTAGTCTTTTCGGAAATTTTATTACAAAACTAGTCCTACGCGAGAAATTCTATTACAATTTTAGTCCTTTTCAGATTTTTATTACAAAAATCGTCCCCCACCAACCTTTTTGTCTTTATTCAAAATCAGATTTTGTATTATCTTCATTATCACACACACACTCTCTCTCTCTAACTTCTCTCTCAAGAAACACCATAAACCCTCCACCTTCTCTCTAACTTTTCCGGCGATCCAACCGTCGAAATTCAAATCCGAGACCGGATTATTGATCACCATCATCATCTTCACCTATCCTCCAAGTTTCATTACGATCAAGTAAGTATTCCTCCATTTTTGTTTTAAACTTTATTCTATTTTGATTCCATCACGTAAATCCCAATTTTCACCGTCAAAACCGAGATTTTATTGAGGATTATTGTTCCTAAATGTATTCTGGACATAAGGTTTTGATTATAGATCATTTGGACATTTAAAACACTCCGAAATTTCCGATTGCTATTTTTCGTAAAAACCCCGATACGTCACGTAACTGTGGTTACGTTCACGTAACTAAGCTTAAACCTCACGTAACAGAACCTATGATCACGTAACTCCAGTGTTACGCCCGTAAGTGTCAATTACGTGACCTATAGGTCACGTAACACCAACATATTCACGTAACTTACTTGTTGTTCACGTAAGTCCCTTGTTACGTTCACGAAATTAAGCAATTACGTGACTTGCATGTCACGTAATTAGGGTTGT
>CAJVGC010000508.1:53725724-53839986 GCA_910822075.1 Senecio squalidus
TATTTTTCTTTTCTCAATATTAATTCATTTTTACCCATTTATAAATTCTTCCCCAATTTCTCACCCTCTTTCATAAAATCAAATCAAAAGTTTACATATAACCCTAATAATCACAAAACCCTATAATCTGTTTACTCAATTCGATTATTACCCATGACGCTTGGCTCAGGTGGATCTAGTGTAACCGGTAACTTTCCGATCTTCACCTTTTTTACCCCAAATCTGTTCATCATTTGTTAAAATTTTTAACCCAATTACATCAAGATTGTTAATTTATAAATGGGTTTTCTGTAATTTACTACTTAGTTGAAATATTAGATGTGATCTTGAACTAGGTAACTTTTTATTTAGGGATTTTTTATTTTATTTTTGGGGGTTTTGTAGTTTGTTTGTTGATTGAGAATTGTGTTAGGGTTTAATTGTGATTTAGTTAATTATTTGTGGTTAAGTAGGTGAAGCGGTTTTACCGAAAAAGGGAGAGTTTGTTCACATTTCGTTACCGAAAATGGGTGATTGTGGCTATGTACTCTAATGTTTTTGTTAGTGTTTTCACGAGAACGAGGGTTACCTAGCGATTAAATGTCAAGGATAATGGTTTATAGAGAGATTAGAGTGTTGTTATATATTAGTTTGTTTAGTTTCCAATGTTTATTGGTAGGTGAATTATGCTTACGTTGGATATAATGCCAACCTTTAATGTCAATGTTATGGTTCGTATGTCATTGTTCTTGGACTTCTATGCTGTTGTCGCAATGAGTTTTTACAGGACGATAGTTTTATGTGATGATAGTTTTGTGTATGTTTAGTCTCTTTACGATTGGGACCAAATTTCAGTTTGCATTGTCAAGAGAGTACGAGTTACAGATTGGTAGTGTGTTGTTTGATAGTTGAATTTATACTGAAATAATAATTCGTAGATTTGATCTTCCAGAACTGAAGTTCTTGTCTATTTGTGTGCGAAATGAGTTCGTATGATTTTGATTATATTATTTTCCGTGTATCTCGTTAATGGTAATGTGAGTTGTACGTAGTATTTTTTGCATGTACATTTGATTTAATTAGTTAGGGGCTCACATAGGCTTGTTAAAATCAACAATCGCACACATAATAATATTATATATGAAGAACTTAAAAAATTTCGCAGTGTTTTTGCATGTCGTAAATTTCATCAGGACACACAAAGAAGAAGTTTGGTTACTTGGTATCATTCATAAGAACAAATTTACGATAAAAATGGTTAGAACAGAGATACGGTCTAAACCATGTGAATGATTTTTAAAGTAAGAGACAAGTTTAAAGATTTTGGTTGCTTAAATTTCATAATTTCTTTTTGCAGTGCCTCGGAACTTCAGATTGCTGGAGGAACTCGAGCGTGGAGAAAAAGGTATCGGAGATGGGACTGTGAGCTACGGAATGGATGATGGTGATGACATCTATATGCGTTCTTGGACTGGCACCATCATTGGGCCCCACAACGTAAGCACCATTTATTCTCTAACTTTAGTTTTACTTTTGCAGATTTTGTTAAAATTAAGAATATTTGTGATTTTGTACGGGTTGTCTTGAAATACTTTTTATTCAAAATAAATAGTTTACATGTCAAATATGTAGTACTTCACAAATCATACTTCGATAATAAACTGAGCGAATAGAATAGTAATTGCCAGCTGTTAAATTAGTAGTTAATGTTTATTTCTTTTAGTCTTTCTTATAGTTTTTGTGGTATTTCAGTCTGTACACGAAGGCAGGATTTATCAGCTGAAGCTGTTTTGTGACAAAGATTACCCCGAGAAACCTCCTACTGTTCGTTTCCATTCTCGCGTCAACATGACTTGTGTTAACCATGAGACTGGTGTGGTACGTGAACATTAACTTTTTAAATTTTTTATACTCTGCAGCCATAAATTTTTTGTTTTTTTAGGCGGGTTCGGTTCAAAACTCTTTTTTAACCCTAAAAGTCATGAAAAAAGTAGTTTTATAACTTCGCTACCATAAAGATTCTGCTATTTGTGATGGGTTCAGGTCAAAGCCCTTGTTGGGCTTGTTTAACGGCTTAATGCATTAAATTAAATTTTGCTGCAATGAGGATATCGTTTTTAAAATGGGTTCGGGTCGTCAAAGCCCATTGTATTTACATGAAAATGCATGAAGAGATGGGTTCTTGTCAAAACTCTTGTTTGACCTAAAACAAGGCTTTGCTAACGAAAACCATTTTGCAGGTGGAACCTAAGAAGTTTGGGATACTGGCTAACTGGCAGAGAGAGTATACGATGGAAGATATACTGACACAACTGAAGAAAGAAATGGCGGTTGCACATAACCGAAAGCTTGTTCAGCCACCAGAAGGTACGTTTTTCTAGATGATGTTAGATGAATATGAAGATGAACGGTAGTGTTGCATGTTTCTCTATGCAAAGTTTAACTGTTTGTGGATGTAAAGGATGATGTGTTGAGAAGCTTTTTTTTTTATATTTCGACTCTAATGGCTGTTTCTGCATGATGTTTGGTTCTTGGATTCTTATTTGTGTCGAAGGTTTATGTTTAGTATGAATATATGTAACGTCTTTTAGTAAATCTTTGCCACCACAAACCGCTTTGGTAGAATAAAAGATGGTGTTTAAACGGTTTTGACTAGCAGCAACCGACAAATATCGTCTTTTGCTAGCATGCACGTGTTTGTTTTATAATAACTATAACATGTTTCATCGACAATACAAAAGAGGCTAGTAACAAATAAGCGAGTGTTTGGAGTTGCGTATTGGAGAAGATTATCTTGTCATTATCTTTGCATTACACAAAAGAAACCATAATTTTGAGAAAGCAAGTTAATACATCGTTTTTAAGAAGTCGTTTCAGTAATGCAAAATTTGTTTTTCAAAACACCCTTTAAGTTTTGCATTTTTTTGACACGTTAATACATCGAGAGGTACGAGTTTTTTGGACTCATATTTTTGTGGTCTAATGAGGTATCATCGTGACCGCTTCCAAACCCTTTCTATATATATATAAAAGTTAATATTTAAAATCTTGTGTCAATAAAAAAAAGGGAAAATGCACCAGATGACCATTGTACTTACCAAAATTATTCGTCTAAGTCATTGTACAAAGTTTATGTCTATTTACATCACTATACTCCATTTGACCGTTTAAATAACAACCTTAACTTTTAAAAACCGTTTAAATAAATCATTTTGGTGACCTGAAACCTGTTGGTAACCGCCACGTCACCCTTTTCTCTAACTTTGAAACCGCCACGTCATCTTCATCCTATCAAATCCCTGTAATTTCCAAAATAGAAACAGCCAAAATAGGCCTTGAAGAACCATGTTTCACCATTGTCATCTGTTTCGTCCATTTCCCCCAAAATCGAACTGAGTTCAAGTAAAATAGGTTACAACAACAAATCGAGCAATATCAACACTCAATATCACACATCAAGTAAAACTAGTATAAACAGCAAATCGAGCAATAATAAATAAACAACACTCAATATCACAATAACTAAATCAGACAGATAAAAAGCATATGAGATTTCACCTACAACTCATAACTCGAAACTGAACAACAGACGATGTACTAATTTACTGAAACCGAACCAAATCGAAGTAAATCAAGTTAAAATAGCAAATCGGGCAATAACAACGCTGAATATCACATCTAGTAATCAATCAATCAAACCGTTCAAAAGCAAATGAAATCACACCTACAACGCATAACTCGAAACAGAAACAACATACAATGAACTAATTTACTGAAATCGAACCGAATTCGAGTAAAATAGCTTAAAACAACAAATCGAGCAATAACTCGAAACCACCACCGCCGTAACAATCCACCGCCGTTACAATCCATCGCACCGCCGTTAGCTCCATCGCAACCACCGTGGTGAATTGAACCCGATTCCTCCTCCGGCGTCACCAGTTCATCAATGGCGGAGGTCACAACGGCGACCACAACGGCGTCACCAGTTCTGATAACGAATGAGGTCACAACGGCGACCACAACGGCGTCACCAGTTCATCAATGGCGGAACCCGATTCCTCCTCCGGCGTCAGCAGTTCTGATAACGAATCTGGTGGAGGTCACAACGGCGACCACTCACTCCGTGAAGCTTCCGATAAATGTCAACGCGAAAAAAGGAAAACGATTAATGGTGATGATTTGTTATGGCGATGATTTGTTAAATGAGAGAGATATAGATATAGAGAGATATAGATATAGATTAATGGTGATGATTTCTTAAAAAGGGAAGAATTCTGCAATTTAAAGTGAAAGAGGGAGAGAGAATCAGTGGGGTGTGACGTCACCGGTTTTTGACCGGTAGTTTGAAAAAAAATGGTTTAAATAAACGGTCAAATGTGGTATAGTGATGTAAATAGACGTAAATTTTGTACAATGACCTAGACGGATAATTTTGGTAAGTACAATGGTCATCCAGTGCATTTTCCCTAAAAAAAACATTTCTTTTATGAAACAAAAAAAGTTGTAAGGAAAGTAAAACTATGAAATGAGTGTTACTTTTCATGTTTTTAACACATCTTAGCATCGGTAAAATTATGACCATTATAGATAACATAATATTTATTATAAACATGAAGAGTTAGTCGTAACTAAATAATTTTGATTTTCGATAAACATATTTAGATTATGGTTAAAAGATTAAGACATGCATTGTACATTGAATCTAACGATTAAAACCTATTATTCTTAAAAATCAAAGCGAACCGTTTACGTTTAAAATGCAACTTTCTATTGCTTATTTTTGTCATTTAACTATACTAGTTTGTACTTTATATAAAATAGTTAATTTTTGTTAATTGTCATGATGCCATAATTTAAAAAGATGCACTCTTTTAGTCTTTTGAGCAAAAGGTGAACAATAATTATGAGCAAAGTTTGTGGCATCATATTCGCAAAGCTTTTGGCTTGCTTCAAATGTACTCTATAGACCATAGACCATCCTTTTATAAAATAATTAGGGTATGTCTCACCAAAATAGACATAGAAAATGAACGAGTTTTGATAAGAATACTCGATATAAGTGACGTATCCGTATCCATGATAAAAAAAAATGAGAGTATCCGAAATAAAATTTTCTTTTTTTTATTTTATAAAATTAGATAAATGAACATATAGAAAATTATTTGAAATTTTCATCTCTATAGTTAGTTTCTTTTTTTTGGGTAAAGAATAAAATGATCTGGTACGATGTTACATATCTTCTATAAAATTTTGAATTCGATACTATTATTATTAGCTATAATTAAATCAATTAGAGAAATTGAAGCTCTCGTAATATTATATAGAAAATCTCAAATGTTTATCATTCAACCGTTTGTTTACTTAATAGTGCATAATTAGAAATTAGAATGTGTACCTCAAATATTGTTTTTTTTTAAGGTTTTAGTCTCAAACTAAAATATAACTTGCAATATATATTAAGGGGATGTTTGTTTGGGTTTATATAAATGGCTTATGGCTTATTGACATTTTGGCTGATGTTTCATAAGCCCGAATTTTCTGGCTTATATAACCGTTTATTGGCTTATTACTGTTTATTATGACATAATAAACACTAATAAATCCATAAATGGTTACATAAGACGAAAAATCCGGACGTTTGAAACATAAGCCGAAATATCAATAACCCAGCCATAAGCTCTTTATATATAAGCCCAAACAAACACCTTATTAATCTTTTATTTCTTTTGTTAAAGAAACGTTATTGACTTTGGAAAAGGAGAAATTTAGGCAGAAAAAATAAAATAAAAAAAGATGATTTAGAAGCAAAAGATATTATTGTCGAGGGACCTAACTTTAGTTAAAGTAAAGTTAGTTAAAGCCTTGAAGATGATATCATGTTTTGTTTAAAGTTTTAAATAAAGAAAATATTTAGGGTTATGTTTATAGACGATAATATTGTTAAAGTATAAGTATAGTAAAGTTTTTCGTATTTGGTTGATTGTTTATAGACGGTGAACTTTTAGTGTTTTTTTATACATTTAATTTATATTTCAAACCATTCGTGAACACTTTGGCGGCTCGTGTCTTTTGATGTCATACGCTACCGGATTTTGGTGCCATATGTGGATGGAGGTCTAATTTTGTGCTTCTTTTTACCCCTTATGATTTAAAACAAATAAAACACAAACGATGAATATCAATCGGGTAGAAGATGGAGAGACAAACCATGAATGAAAGTTGTAACGATTGATTCCTACGTGTAGTGTTTTGAATTTTAATAGGGTTTGAGAAATTATGATACGATTTTGCGATGATAAATTCGACTTTTTGTACTTTTTTTCTTCCACTTACCCATTTACGTGACATCCGAAGTTTGTAGTCTTTAATAGTTTAAGGGTTAAGAATATATAGTGCAATAGTTTAGATATCTTCTCAATACCATTACTTGATTAACATTTTCTATGTTATAAAACTTTAAAACCACTAGGTGTACCCTCATGAGCTCGCCGAGGTCGCCAAATCGCCCCCGAGCTCGTCGAGATCTCATCGTCTTTTTTTTTTAATCTTTTTCTTTTTTGTCTTTTTGTTTATTATATTGTATTTTAGTTTAGAAAAATAAGAAATTTAAAAGATGAGAATATTTCAGTTCAAGGGAGGTGAATGTTGTGACGCTAATGTGTTTAGAAAATAATTTTAAAAGATACAAATGCGCCTCTTGGTCTTACTAATATTTTAGTTCAAGGGAGGTGAATGTTGTGACGCTAATGTGTTTTGAAAAATAATTTTAAAAGATATAAATGCGTCTCTTGGTCTTACTGGATTATGGGTACCAACGGTGCGTATTTAGTTAGGTGATAAACTAGAATTTATAACACGAAGCCTATACATGTCTATTCTTACTATTTAGATATTTATTTCTCGTATGTAACGTGTTACTATATTTAATCATATTTTGGCTATTTTTGGCAAATGTTTAAACGAGGTTTATTTAAGACTTGACTACTTTTTTTTTTCTTTTTAAATAAGTCTTGTTTGTTTAAAGTTTATTTGTAGATATTAATTAAAGTCTATAAAATATTAAAATATAAACTACTTCAAGTAGGTTAGAAAAATAGTTTCACCTTATATTATGATAAATTAAATAAATACCCTCTATAAAATTTGTATTATTATATATTTTTTAGTCTAAAAGTTTCAGCTTCAATTATTTTTGAAACACATTTACGACAAATAAAAACTTCAACTTTCAACTACTTTTGAAACTCATTTACGTCAAATAAAACCTTCAACTTTCAACTTTGAATATACACCCACATCTTTGATCTCTAACTACCCTTTACTAGCTAACATACCCTTTATTTGTATTTTTGATTAAGAGGACTTATCTATTTTGCAAAAGAATATAAAAAACGCTTCTCCGTTTATCCGGTTATTATCAAGCTAACACTTGTCAATTATTAAAATAAAAATTTCATTGTTTAATAAGCAGTGTAGCTGGCATGTCATATGAACCTATGTTTTTAATTTTTTTTTAGTTCTGAACTAAACTTTTTCTTTTTGAATATTAAGTTTTTTCTGATTTGTTACGTTGTTAAATAACGTAACCATCTTTTAATTCTGATTATTTGCTTATTTTTAGTTAAAATTTTTCTTTCTAGGTTACAAACTACGTCTTTAAATTTAATTTTCGATTTTACCTTTTGTTTTTATTTTATACTATTAAATAAAATAACTATGTATTTATTTTGGTTATTTATTAATTTCAAGTTTTGCCCTTCTTTTTTCTTATTTATTTCATTATTTCAATTTTCTTTTTATATTATATTATTAAACAAATTAACTCGTCTTTATTTGTATTTTATTTTACACAATCAACTCTATAAAATCTCTATTTTCATTTCTCAATTACTTCCTATATATCATGTAAACTTTTGTCTCGTCACAATACGACACATGATACATGAAAATCTAGTATATATAATTTCATAAACATTTTTTTAAAAGAATTGTATACTTAAAAACATCTATTTTTGACAATAACAACTCTCTCACGTTTCTACCATTCCATAAATTCAAAACAATAAACTTCCCATTAAATACAATAATTCTATTTAAGGAAACCATGATATAGTAACTTGAATAACAAGTAACCATACCACTCCCCCATTATAAATACAACCACAAACCCTAACCCCCAATTTCCGCTATTAACAACCGCCATTGTTATAGATAAAAAAAACTCACAGATTTCATGTCGATTCACAACACCTCATTATCAGAATCAGTTGTGATTCGATCTGTATGGGCAGATAATCTAGAATCAGAATTCCGATTAATCGAATCAATAATCGACGATTATCCGTACGTATCAATGGACACAGAGTTCCCCGGCGTCGTTGTCCGGCCAAACGCCGGCTATGATTACTTCAGGTACCAAAACGCTTCCGATCATTACGTTTTACTGAAATCAAACGTCGACGTTTTGAAATTGATTCAAGTAGGTCTCACATTCACAGATTCAAACGGTAATTTACCAGATCTAGGCTTATCCGGATCCAATCGGTTTATTTGGGAGTTCAATTTCAAGGATTTTGACCCGGCGCGTGACCAACACGCGTCTGAATCTATAGAGCTTTTAAAAAAACAAGGAACGGATTTTGAGAGGAATTTAAAATTCGGAATTGACACGTGGAAATTCTCTGAACTGATGATGTCATCTGGTTTAGTATGTAATGAGTTAGTAAGCTGGGTGACGTTTCACAGCGGATACGATTTCGGATACTTGATTAAGGTTTTGACTGGAAAGGCGTTACCGAATGAGTTGAGTCGGTTTGTGGAGTTACTGAAGACGTTTTTCGGGGAGAAGGTTTATGATGTGAAGCATTTGATGAGGTATTGTGATGGATTGTTTGGTGGATTGGATAGGGTAGCCAAAACGCTTGAGCTGGAACGGGCTGTTGGGAAATGTCATCAGGCTGGGTCGGATAGTTTGCTGACTTGGCGTGCGTTTGTTATGATTAAGGATCGATGTAGCGGTGGACATGAGAAGTATGCTGGTGTTTTGTTTGGGTTAGAGGTTTAGTTATTATGGTAGACAGTAGGGTTTTTTTTAATTGTTTTAGCGAATCGACAGGTGTAAATTTGTGGGCTTTTTAATATTATTATGGTTTTCTTATTTCGTTTATCTTTTTCTTTTTTTTATCGTATCATATACATTATATATGTGCATTGCTTAATATGTCTCCGACTGTATATTTTGGCTGAAAGGTGTTACTGTATGCTGTAAATGTATGTATGTATTATCATCGGGTGAATGTTGAAACAGGATTCGTTTAGGGCTTTAATTTTGGACAGGTTTTGTG
Source organism: Senecio squalidus (assembly GCA_910822075.1). Taxonomy (NCBI): domain Eukaryota; kingdom Viridiplantae; phylum Streptophyta; class Magnoliopsida; order Asterales; family Asteraceae; genus Senecio; species Senecio squalidus. Next base: position 53,735,051 of record CAJVGC010000508.1, read on the forward strand.
AGCTTGTCGTTTGTAAGGCGAGAGATATTCAAGTGAAATCTGATGTTTGGACGTTTGACGAGAGTATATATTGTTTCGACCGTGGAAAATTTGCAGGGCATTGCTTCCTTATGAGATATGGAAGTTTTTTTCTTTACTGATCATAACAGGTATAGTGCTTATTCATTATTTGATGCCTTGAGAAAATGCCATGTTTTGTGGTCGGTATATGATCTAATTGTGTGTAACGTCTGATTTGTTTTGGTTCTTTTCTTCAGGAGGAGCATATTTCACAATAGTACTCTGCTGATTTCGCGATAAGTAACGCAGCAAGGGGAATACGAATCCTTTATGTTAACTTTGTTGGCATTTTAGTATCATTTTCCCTTTTGATGTTTCCTTTATCTGCGTTCTATATCATATATCATGTGTGATATTCCTAATACATATATACACGTACATCACACATATATGCAATTGGATTTGTAAAAGTTCTAAGCAGAGGAAAGCACTAGTGTAGATAGCTTTATAAGCGTTAGATTGAAATGATTCTGTTGGAGATGGCGGCTGAATATTCCCATGCTGTTTTATGAGCATATTTGCGTTTGATAATCTGCATCCGTTCATATATTTTCCTCACATCAGGACCAACTGGGTGGTTAACTCTACGTGCTTGAAAATGGAAACTAACCTGAGTTCGGATATTTTTTTTGGTGCTTTCAAGTTTTGGCTATAAAATAACGATCCAAGTCTTGTATTTCTTTGACATATGTTCAAGTTTGAATTGTTTTGTTTGTTAGTATCATTGGTTTTGCGAACTTGTCGATTATAAGTGTTATGAGAGATATATAGATGATGTATGAATAGTGGTAGGCTTTGTGATTGATGATTATCTCTTTCGTGACTAACTTGTGATCTTTGTCGTTGTTTGTTCAGGAGGAACAAAATTCAGAAGAGCTCTGCTGATTTCATGTAAACTAAAAGCATGCCTAATGTTACGTTGTAGTGATTACAAGCAGTGTTGCTATCCTACGCTTTTGCACGAATTCGCCACAGCAAATGTTTATCAGTATTATGTATTAAACTGCTATTAGATATATTTTATTCGCTTACATTTTTTGACATATTTACTTGCATGAGTGCGTATAGAGTAAGTCGATGGTTAACTCTATGTAACAGAGAACCTGAAAATTATAACGTAGTCGATGGTTTGACCCAGTTAATCGATCGCGCACAAAGCTAGTGACTGTGGTTTGTACTTGTTGCAGATACACTTTTCCCACTAATGTCATTCCTGCGTTTAAGCCAAAGGGCATAATGGCCGTGAGAATGTTTGTTAAACTCTCACAAATGCTGATGTATAACACGAAGGTTGTTGAGCAACAATTTCTTCTTTAAATTCAGTCTTCGACTTTTAATAAGTGTTCTTTCACTAAGTGGCATTCTTCAGCAGGACGTGTAAACGTGATAACTTCTGAAGTGTCTTTAGTGAGTGTTTAAAATGATGTTTCGATAAAACTTTCACGATATTGTACACTTGAGAACAAGAATAAACAACCACTAGTAAGATCGATCATTCATTGACGTTATCTCGTTTCTTAAGTTTGTCATTAATAGCTTGATGGAACTGTTAGGTTAAACCACTCTGCATTAAGATAATAAGTGTCATTTAGCAAGTGGGTCGGAAAAGTGTGTTCTTCCATTACATTCTTTGTTAGTGCAAATGATTACAAATTCGCCTTGTAGAGTCTGCTACGCTATGTTTTACACCGAGTTACTTCATCAAAGGCTCATCTATAATGTTGAAGATCATCAAAGTGTTCTACCAGAAGACGTGAATTATTTTATTTAGCGCGACTGCATATGCTTATATGAAAAAAAAACAAAAAATTCGAATGAAAAAAAAATTCGAAAAACAACTCTCATGATCAAAATGACCGGTTACATCCGATATGTCATTTTCATATAAATAGTTGGACTTGTCGCGATATAATGAGCCAGCATTCTTGACTTGATAAAACTTACTTTTATCCTCATGTCGTCATCATCGCCAATTGTTCGTAATGTTTGGGACAGCAACCTTGAAGAAGAATTTCTTTTAATCCGAGAAGTCGTGGACAAATACCCTTATGTTTCCTTGGACACCAAGTTTCCGGGAGTGGTTTACCATCACAATTCGGGGGCTTATCATCGCAGGGACCCTTATGAACACTATCAGCTTCTCAAAGCTAATGTTGACGCTTTAAACCCGATCCAAATCGGTCTAACTCTCACTGACATGTTTGGAAACCTTCCTGATCAAAACAGTTTCATTTGGCAGTTTAATCTGAATGCTTTTGATATTGAATGTGACTTGTACGCTTCTGAATCTATTCATCGTTTGAAAGAACTCGGTATTGATTTTGATAAGAATCGCAAGTACGGAGTGGATTGTGTCAAGTTTGCTGAGTTTGTTATGTCTTCTGGATTGGTTTGTAATGAGGACGTGAGTTGGGTGTCGTTTCATAGCGCGTATGATTTTGGTTACTTGCTTAAGATGCTAACTGGGAAAGTTTTGCCTGATGATTTGGGCCAGTTTGGTGTGGTTTTGCTTAAGATGCTAGCGCGTATGATTTTGGTTACTTGCTTAAATTTATCCTTTTACGACTCATTAGTTGGAAAAGACCAGCTTTGTGTCGGGCTAAAGATCTTTTCGTGAAGAGCTCTGCTAATTCCTCGTATAATCATATGCCCCTATATGTGGTTATATGATTTAGATCCTTACAACTTGATTATATGTTGACTGTTCTGTTTTGTTTTGTAACTTCTGTTAGACTGTTACCGTCAATATGTTATTTGTTGGTTCTGTTTTTCTCTTTCTCGTTTGTTTTTGTCGCAATAATACATCAGATATGGGTTTTGGTTTTGTCATGTACAAGATTTTTGTTTGGTTTGTGTTAGCTGTTAGGTATCCAAATTTGGATATTTATGGACGAGGAATAATAAACCTTTGATTTATAGTTGCGGCCAAGGTTGAAACCTTTGATTTATAGTTGCGGCCAAGGTTGAAACGTTAGCACTACCTTTTTTTTTCTTCTTTTTTTCCTCCTTTCACTTTTTTTGGGATACCGGTCATTTTGTGTCCTAGCTCTGCCACTGTCTGAAGCTAAGGTTAATGTTTTATGTAGTAGTCCGGTTCTTAAATTTTAGATCATTGAATGCAGATGGACGATGGTCTATTGGTTCTCAATAGGGTACGTTAGAGATAACACGCAATCAATTCAATCTGTTTTGGTGTTTCGGTTGAAATTGCCATAAACGAGTCAATCAGTTTGTTTTTTCTCTTGTACCATTGTCTTGTCTGGTGTATTATTCTTTTCGCTTAAAATTGAGAAAACATTAGATATTTGGTTTAGACTATTCGACTTACCTGGAAAATCTCGGAGAGCTCCATACCATATCAGGCGAGATCGCTACCCAACAGTCCAACACCATTGTATTTTACACAATCTAAACCTTTTTCTAAACTGAAAATGTCCTCATCCTCATCATTATTAAATCCGTCCTTGCCTTCACCATAATACCTTGACGTGTCGTTTTCCGAGAGTATTGAAAATAAATTTGTGTCAAGTTATAGGGAAGCTGGGGAAATTATCAAGAATAAAGTCGAAAGTTCAAGCATTAAGACTGGAAAAAAAAACTCTAAACCGCAATCGTCTCACAAGTCATGATAAACTCGTACACAATTACTTTGTCAATGACTCCGTTTTTGGTGCGAGCAGGGCCGCTCCAAAACATGTGCAGAGGATCCGTAGGCCGTTAGGACCCATTTTTTCCGAATAAGGGTATATATTTGTCTAATAACTTAACAAAAAAAAAAAAAAAAAAATGTATTTAGACGATGATTTTATTGAAAAAAAAGTAACCTCTATGTAGAAAAAAGTTGTTTATGAAGGGGTCCATGTTTAAATTTCGCAAGGGACCTTCATATTTTCGAGACCTACCCTGAGTGCGAGTAATTTCAAATATAGATTTATGATGCGAAGAGAACTACTCTGACATATTTTTAAAGATATTGAAAGCTCAACACCATATTTTCACGATGAATACGATGAGCAAGGAAGAACAAGTTTTACTCGGTCCCAAAAATGTGCTTTCACAATACGACAATGAGTATTTACGTTGTCGGAACGGAGTCGTCCGAGTTTATAACAACTATTAAATGATTTCATGTTAGATTGTAAGTTAACAACATTTCGTTTGAAAAGGATATAGGACTGTGCTATCGGGTTATCGATTACTAAATGGATTTGTTTTGTTGTCCTAGTATGTTACAATGGATAAAAGTTTCGTGTTTGGTTAGTTATACCCTTTCGGGTTTTAGTTTTACTTGGTTATCAGTTGTGAATCATTTTGTAATATACATGGTCCATTGGTTCTCACTGAGGGTGGTAAAATGGACGGATCGGGAGGCTTAGGTCAGGTTGCGTTCGCAAATACCGAAAACCATTTTGTTGATATGAAAACCTTGAGAAAATTGATTATTTAATAAATACTTGAAAGAAAAAACTGAATATTGCGGAGTATATAACATATAATACTATCTAGAATCTGAAACATTAGTTTTATTAGAGAAGGTCGTTGTGGCGTGGCCTATGCAAATAGAGGTTCAATATGTGTTATTTTTATTTTCGCCTTTTAATTACGTTATTTCGTTATTCTATTTAGAGAAAATCACAAAAATAATCACTTGAGAATTCAAAAATACCAAAATAATCATCTGATTCGCGCCATTTTTATCGCGCCGTTTTTTTCGTCGCGAGATTGAAAATAATATAAATGATTGGTCATAAATTGACCACGTCCTCGCGACTTTTTTGGTCCTCGCGACATTTTTCTCGCGCCAATTTATGACCACTCATTTATATTATTTTCAATCTCGCAACGAAAAAAATGGCGCGAGAAAAATGGCGCGAATCAGATGATTATTTTGGTATTTTTTAATTCTCAAGTGATTATTTTTGTTATTTTCTCTTCTATTTACCTTCTTAAGTTTTTTTTTTCTTTTACACCGAAAGATGTTTGTTTGATGGCTATCGGTTTTATAAAACCCTAAAAACATAACGTCCCCCAAACCAACTTGGGTAGTCCCTAGTCTCTCCTCTCTTTATTTATTTACATAATATTGTAACATAATAAATTCTAGTCTAAATCATATAGTAATTTCTTTTTGTAAATTCTTCCTATATTTATACTGAATTTATTAATAATATGTTCTTAATAAGTACCAAAATTATAAATTATATAAAGTAATTTATAAGAAGGGCTAGAACTTGTAATATGAAAAATGATATAAATATCATTCCTAGAAATTATGTCTTTTTACGTTTATAATTACTAGTTGTAAACCCGCGTGTTATAGCGGGACAAAAAAGTTTATAAACGATAAAATTATATTATATTAGTTTGGACATAAAATTTATAAATAGAAAATAACTCTAAATTTAAATTTAAATTAAATTGTGTTTAAATATATGTAGAAAATAAATATGAATTAGTGTATTTTGATAAGTTTAATAGTAGATATGGAAAGATCAATTGACATATTAGTAGTAAAAAGAAATTAAGGGATAATTTAGTAATTTCATTCTTAATTTTCAACATTAAAAAAAATATTTCAAACTTTTTATATATGATATAGATTTAACTACTTATCAATCATATTTTGTCATCTTTTATATATAACTTTCAACTTATACCATAAACTCTAATTTTTGTTTTAGTTAGTTACGTCAAGACACCGGTAGTCCTAAGTAGGGGTATTGATTTGGTTGGGTTAACGGGTTTTGGGTTATTTGGGTTAGGTTATTTGGGTTTTGAGTTATGAGAAAAATACCCATACCCATACCCGAATAACAATATGGGTTAAACGAGTTTGGGTTATTCGGATTTGGGTTATCTAAGTTTGACCATTTTAACCCATTTTACCACATTAACAACAAATATGGTTTACAACTAATTGGATTTTAACTAAGATAGTATACTTAGTTATAATTTTCATATTAATGAAATAGGTCAAACTCACAACGAATAAAATGCGTTTAACTTATCGTCGATTTTGCCATTTATAACCATTTCATCTTACACAAACCAAAAACGAAACAAATATTTATCTTTCAATAACTTTCTGTAAGATTTTTATATATTATGAAAATAAAAACAAACTAATTGTGACAACCGTCAAAACTCAGCTCGAGAACACTAACTTTTAACCTCGATACGCTATACCTGCTTCATGCTATAACTAACTTTAGGTGTTACGTGGTTACGTAGACATAACTCTTAAGCTAAGCTCGATGTAACTCACACAAAACTTTTAACGTAGGTTTACGTTACTTAAACTTTAAACGTGTGTGTCTCGGAAACGGAATCGGAATCGGAATCAAACCAACAATCGAATCTTAATACCAAGAAAACATATAATGAACTTGCCTAAGTTCATAGCAAAACAATCTTAAACGCCAAACGAACGCAATTGCTTAACAATTACGCAAACGAAAAACGAACAAAACAGGAAAAAGGGACCGGTGCGCCGCACCTAGGCCTTGGTGCGCCGCACCAGGCTGCTGGACAGGTTTGGGTTGTTGTTTCATGACCCAATCTCGATGCTACTTAGGCCCAACTCAAGTCCAACTCGTTTATGGCCCCCAAACATCACAGAAAATCTGGTTTATACCCCCTTTCCTTATCTCATTTTAACAAAAACACAAACACACACATTTACACACACAAAAACACACTCTCTCTTTTATCTCCATTCTCTCTCAAGAACTTCATCTTTTCCAGAAAACACAGCCATATAAACCCACTAAAATCCACTTTAAAATCGTTCTAACAACAAGGGAAAGCAAGGGGATCAAAGCTATTTCGATTACAAAACGTTTTCTACACTTTTGGAGCTCTAAATCCGCCTAGACCATCATCTAAACACTTTCATTCGGTAGAAACTATTCCTTTTTACTTATATTACTATTATAACCAATTGCATGTATGATCCAAGCTCTAAAATCAAGTTTTGATGAAGTTTTATGACCATTTTTATACAAAAACGGGTTTTTAATTAATGATGCTTAGATCTTCAAATTTATGGATAAAAGTTACATATAAACTGAGAAAATGATGATTAATAAGGTTTATAACAATTGCATGTCGAAATCTACCATCAAGATAACCGATTTAACCACCAAAAACGATTTTTGGAGAAGACCAGCAAGCAGGTGCTGCGCACCTGCTAACAGGTGCTAAGCACCGAGCAGGTGCTGCGCACCATGAAGCAGGTGCTAAGCACCGAGCTGCTGGCAGCTCCAAAAATCGTTGTTAACTTGATAAATATCGCCACTTTGAACTTGTTATCTCGAATCTGAATAAAAGCTATTGTAATAAACAAATACTTGTGTTTGGGATGACTTATTTGACATATTACATTTAGATTGAACTTGGTGAATTAGCTTAATAAGTGTTATAAAAATTGTAAGCGGGAAAGTGTTGAAAATTTGGATTTAGAAGCTATAGCGCGGAAGCGCTGCCCAAATTTCGTTAGAACTTTATAAAACACTTCAGTGGCTAAAACATAACTTATCACATTAATAATAACATTAACTTTGGACACTTTTGGACAAGACGTAACAATAACAATTTTGAACGATTTCGGACACAACAATTTTTGTCACTAAGAGTAAATCAAAACTTTGCTACTTGTAAAACATTATACGATATACGAATAACAAAGTTAACTAATAACATCATACTTACCCAAGAATTTGGCACATATTAGGATTCCGGTGATTCCGAGCACCTTTCGAGCTATTCCGAGCATGCTACGATCTTCGCAAACAGTGAGTTACAAACCCCTACTCTTTTAAACGCTTTTAATACTTTTTGGGGTGAAATGCGAGTCTTAGGCTTAACTATATATAAGCTGAAAAACGCTTTACTACTTGAATGCTAAACGAAAACTATTGTGAAACGCTTTGTTACTCGAAAACTATTGTGAAACGCTTTGTTACTCGAAAACTATTGTGAAACGCTTTGTTACTCGAAAACTATTGTGAAACGCTTTGTTACTCGAAAACTATTGTGAAACGCTTTGTTACTCGAAAACTATTGTGAAACGCTTTGTTACTCGAAAACTATTGTGAAACGCTTTGTTACTCGAAAACTATTGTGAAACGCTTTGATACTTGAATACTTTTATGAAAACGATTTGATACTCAATGCTATTACGAAAACACTTATGTATTTTGAATGCTACTATGAAATGCTTTGATATTTTGAATACTAAAACGAATAACTATTTTGCCGGCATTGTTGAGGGTTTTGCCAACAATGTCGAGGACACGAAAGCTATATTTGCCAATGACTAAAACAATCGATCGTCATGTTGCGGACTTTGTACAACATGGACGTGAGAAACCATTGAAAACTCCCGAAAACTACCAAGGACATTAGTTGCTATTAATCCCTTTGGAAAGGACCGTTAGTAGATATGGATAGCGCTATTAGGGTAGATTGACCCTCACCACAACGACCTATAACGATGGTGCATAATACTAAATGGGTAGGCTTTAGGCTTAGCAGCGATCATTGGGCAATACTAGGATTGTCACATAGTCGCGCTATGTGGTCAATGCCTACGAACACGAAAACTAAACTACGCATTGCTATGCGTCAATCTTTTGAAAGCTACACTTTACGCATGGTTATGCGACTACTTTTGAATACTATACTTTTCGCATGCTTATGCGACAACTACATGAATGCTATATTTTACACATTGCTATGCGTCAACGCTTTGAACTTAAAACTTTGTAGCTCACTAACTACGTCTCCCGTAGTTAACACTTGACTCGTATTTTCAGGTTACGATTAAGCTTGCTGATGACTTTATGCTTTGGGCTGATGACTTCAAGAATGGGAAAGGGTTCGGGTGGCTTGGCTATGAACACTTAACTTGTATTTCGGATATGCAAACGAAGCTTTAAACGTTTGTAAACCTTTGAAGCTACGTTTCTTTTAATGTAATTTGGTGTGGAATTATAAACTTGTGTATCGAATGCTATTGCTCTTCACATCCTGTATTCCGCTTTAGCGGGGTGTGACAGACTTGGTATCAGAGCGCAAGGTTATAGTGAATACCGATTTTTCAAAAATCAAACTATAACCAACTTTTAAACGAAAGATTTTATTTAACCAAAACGTGAAGGCATTGTTTAACTTGAATTATTCGTAGCCTGATCACCTATGAATAATTTGGACTAAATTATGCCGGAACGGGATTGGTAAACATTAAACGAACCTTCCCGGGAAATTCTTGAAGTCAGACCCACACAGACCTAGATGCTATACTTAAGATACTCTATGTGCTCAGCTTATTACTAATACTAACATGAGCCGTATCTTCGAACTAACTAGTCCCCGATTTAGGCTAGGCCGAGGGGGAAAGAGTTAGCTTCGCCCGACAACGAAACGCTATATGCTTTAGACTGATACTAAGATAACACTGAGACTTAGTGGGAATTTGATCCCATTCACCTTTCTATGATGCGATGAAGGGAACGATTAGAACCGTGTTAGACAACGAAGTAGATACCCGACGCATACTCTTGAAAACTCACATTTCCCTACGAACCTGATATAAGATAGTGATACGTTATCAAGGTATAGGAGCGTTGAATTAACATTAACGAAAGCCATTCATACAATCGTAAACTATTGCGTTACCGTATAACTAATCGGATCGGGACTGGTTTATACTGTCCCATGCCGACTATTTTCTCCCGTTCTTTAGGCGGAGACGACACATTCTCGACTATCAACACCGTATACAACCTATCCCACTAATATTTACGCGACACCTTTTATGGAGACTGGGAAGTATTCCCACATCACACATGAGTGTAGTGCAACTCGACATACTAAGTGATGCACCCAAGATATCCGATAGCTAAGGACTGACACTGGAAGACATGATGGATTCATGCGACAAGTTTACGGATCTCCAGAAATGATCCAGAAGCCGATGTATCATGACACTCGTATTCGCAAACTATCACTTCACATACTTCATACCCTATAAACGATACATAGGGCAGACCAGAAAACTCGATGCTAGTGGTGGAATTGCTACACGTAAGGGTTTTGAAAATCACTGTTATCGCTCGCTCGCCTTAGTACACCCAATATAGTAATCTTCGGTTGACACGAATTCTTAATCTAAATCGCAATACCTTACTCTCATTTAGTGACATGATAATCATGCGAAATAATGTACAATAATTGATGGTACTCGATTAAAAGACTAGCATTTATGAAATCGCAAGGATATCGCAAACTTATTTAGGGAATCGTTGGTCGGTGTGGATTCCTAGACCCGAATACAAATCTAAGGTGACTTCAAAACAAGGTAGGTTTTGGAAGCATACCCTAAAACGAAGGGTCATCACGAAGGTATGATCACATTCTTATGATTACGATAAACCACGGAATAGCTATTTGTCAAACATGTTGAAGTCATGTCTCTACAAGGAAATTATCTAAACATATGCTCTACAATAAGACCTTATTCACGCAAGGCGACATGGAAAGGACAAGGTTAAACCTTATACACGAAAAACACTTACAACCGAGGTAATAGCTCGTTGCAATTTAACCAAGAAGGTGCCCAAGGAAACCGATTAGTAGTAAGGGAGTACCGGAGGTATTTCCCGGTGACTCGCCCAAGCTATTACTAGTCCATTTAAGTAAACTTAAACATTACCTCGATACTCAACACAACTTTGGCATCCCGAGCATCATAGGAGTTAGAGCCTTCGTTATACGAACTGAGGAAGCGAGATACGACCCCCGAGTAGTTGCAGCTCTGACACAGTAATAGAAACGAATTGGTTGACCACCCAAGATGCGAAAATCCTTTGCTTAGATAAGACGATTAGGATGCCGTTAGAAGATGGGAAGTAATTGATAGTACAAGGAGATAGGCTGGGACAAACTCCGAAACTTATACCGGTGATGAAAACGCGCAAATACTTGAATAAGGGCTGCTTTACATCGTTAGTAAACGTAAAGGACAAACAAACACAAGCAGCAGACCTTAAGGACATGCCGATAGTTAGAGACTATCCAGAGGCATTTCCCAAAGAACTACTAGAACTACCACCACCGAGGCAAGTGGAGCTTAGAATCGAAGAAATTCCTGGAGCGACACGAGTGGCAAGGACGCCATCCCAACTAACTCCGACTGAGATGCAGGGACTATGCAACCAAGTTCATGAATCATTGGATAAGGATTTATCCGACCAAGCTTATCACCATTGGGAAAGCCGATCCTATTTGTTGAAAAGGAATATGGATCGTTCCGCATGTGTAACGACTACCGAGTATTGGATAAACTAACCGTCAAGAATCGATACCCTCTTCCACGAATCGACGATATATTAATCTACTCGCGCACCGAAGGAAAATCATGCAGAGCACTTAAAACTATTATTGGAATTACTCAAGGAACAACAAATTTACGCAAAGCTTGCAAAGTGTGAATTCTGGCTGCGTGAAGTCAAATTTCTCGGACACGTAGTTAATGGATCCGAAAATTCACATTGATCCATCAAAAATCGAAACTATACGGAATTTGGAAACTCTCAAAAGTCCGACAGAAATCCGCGAATTTTTAGGACTAACTGGTTATTACCGACGACTCATTCAAGACTTCTCTAAAGATAGCTAAACCCCTAACAATGTTAACTCAAAAGAACGAGAAGTTCAACTGGGGAGATGCACTAGAACAAGCCTTCAATATCCTGAAAACGAAACGGTGCAACGCTCCGATCTTAACTCTTCCTGAGGGAAACGAAGACTTCGTGGTTTATCGTGACGCATCTAACCTAGGATTAGGCTGTGTATTGATGCAACGAAATAAGGTCATAGCTTACGCATCGCGACGACTTGAGAAACATGAGGTCAACTACGCTACGCACGACTTAGAACTAGGAGCGATAGTTTTTGCCCTCAAAATTTGGAGACATTACCTCTACGGAACCAAATGCGCAGTATCCACGGACCATAGGAGTCTGCAACACCTACTAGATCAGAAACTACTCAACAAGAGGCAAAGGAGATGGTTGGAACTCCTTAGAGACTACGACTGCGATATTAAGGATCACCCTGGCAAAGCAAACGTCGTAGCAGATGCCTTGAGTAGGAAAGAAAGGCAACAGACAACCCGAGTGCGTGCGTTAGGAATTAACTTAAGCCCGACTCGAGAACGCATATAGCAAGCGCCCATCATGAGGCTTTGAGAGCAGATAACATAAGGGTCGAAACTTTGCACAAACACAACCAGGATTTTGTAAAGAAGAGCGATGATGTCTACTAATTTAGGGATCGAGCCTGGATTCCTACGACCAACGAATTGAGAAAGACCATTATGGATGAAGCACACCGAACACGATATTCCATTCATCCAGGGAAACGCAAGATGTATAAGGACCTCAAGGAACATTATTGGTGGCCTGGAACAAAAAGAGACGTTGCCTTATACGTAGAGAAATGCCTCACTTGTGGGAAAGTGAAGGCTGAATACCCAAGAGCCATCCGGATTACTCCAGCAACCTGAAATTCCCGAGTGGAAATGGGAACAAATCACAATGGACTTCGTCACAAAGTCACCTCGAACATCAAAGGGTAACGACATGATCTAGGTTGTAGTAGATCGACTAACGAAGTCAGCATACTTTATTCCCATCGAGGAAAGTTTTAACGTGGAAAAACTTGTCCAAATATACATCAACGAGGTAGTGACTCGTCACGGAATGCCCACGTCAATTATCTCGGACAGAGATACTCGCTTCCCTTCCAGATTTTGGAAGGCATTCCAAGAATCTTCTGGCACACGATTATATTTAAACACGGCTTACTATCCACGGACCGATGGTCAAAGCGAACTTACAATACAAATCTTAGGTGATATGCTAAAAGCATGTGTTATCGACTTCGGAGGAAGTCAGGATAATCATATACCACTAACGGGATTCTCCTATAGCAATAGTATCGCGCTAGTATCAAGTGTGCGCCTTTTAACCTCTTTACGAAAGAAGTGTGAATCTCCACTGTGTGGTTGGAACCAGGAGATCGATGACTAATTAGCATGGATGTAGTACAAGAAACGATTGATAGGTCACAACGATAAAGGAACGACTAAGACTACTAGAAGTCGTCAAACGATTTGCACTGATGTGCGTAGAAAAGACTTAGAATTTCAAGTCGGCAACAAAGTACTTCTTAAGGTGTCACCTTGGAAAGGTGGAATACGCCGCGGAAAACACTAGAAAACTTAGCCCCAGATACGTAGGACCATCTGAGGTACTCGAAAGAGCAGGTCCAGTTGCGTGTCATTGGGAACTACCACAAGGGCACGATAACACGCATAACACTTTTCATGTGTCGATACTGAAAAAGTACTCATCGAGCGAAACACTTATCACACCTTTAGAAGGAGCACAACTAGACGAAAAACTTCAACTCGACGAAGACCCAATTGAAATCATAGATCGCGAAACTAAGAAACTAAGGCACAGTCAAATCCCTATAGTAAGGATACGTTGGATTGCTAAACGAGGCCCCGAATATACCTGGGAACGAGAGGATCAGATGATGCTGAAGTATCCTCATCTCTTCACTTCTCCCACAACGAATACTACAAGTTGAAATTTCGGGACGAAATTCTTTCAACGTGGGGAGAATGTGACAACCGTCAAAACTCAGCTCGAGAACACTAACTTTTAACCTCGATACGCTATACCTGCTTCATGCTATAACTAACTTTAGGTGTTACGTGGTTACGTAGACATAACTCTTAAGCTAAGCTCGATGTAACTCACACAAAACTTTTAACGTAGGTTTACGTTACTTAAACTTTAAACGTGTGTGTCTCGGAAACGGAATCGGAATCGGAATCAAACCAACAATCGAATCTTAATACCAAGAAAACATATAATGAACTTGCCTAAGTTCATAGCAAAACAATCTTAAACGCCAAACGAACGCAATTGCTTAACAATTACGCAAACGAAAAACGAACAAAACCGGAAAAAGGGCCCGGTGCGCCGCACCTAGGCCTTGGTGCGCCGCACCAGGCTGCTGGACAGGTTTGGGTTGTTGTTTCATGACCCAATCTCGATGCTACTTAGGCCCAACTCAAGTCCAACTCGTTTATGGCCCCCAAACATCACAGAAAATCTGGTTTATACCCCCTTTCCTTATCTCATTTTAACAAAAACACAAACACACACATTTACACACACAAAAACACACTCTCTCTTTTATCTCCATTCTCTCTCAAGAACTTCATCTTTTCCAGAAAACACAACCATATAAACCCACTAAAATCCACTTTAAAATCGTTCTAACAACAAGGGAAAGCAAGGGGATCAAAGCTATTTCGATTACAAAACGTTTTCTACACTTTTGGAGCTCTAAATCCGCCTAGACCATCATCTAAACACTTTCATTCGGTAGAAACTCTTCCTTTTTACTTATATTACTATTATAACCAATTGCATGTATGATCCAAGCTCTAAAATCAAGTTTTGATGAAGTTTTATGACCATTTTTATACAAAAACGGGTTTTTAATTAATGATGCTTAGATCTTCAAATTTATGGATAAAAGTTACATATAAACTGAGAAAATGATGATTAATAAGGTTTATAACAATTGCATGTCGAAATCTACCATCAAGATAACCGATTTAACCACCAAAAACGATTTTTGGAGAAGACCAGCAACACCTGCTAACAGGTGCTGCGCACCATGAAGCAGGTGCTAAGCACCGGGCTGCTGGCAGCTCCAAAAATCGTTGTTAACTTGATAAATATCGCCACTTTGAACTTGTTATCTCGAATCTGAATAAAAGCTATTGTAATAAACAAATACTTGTGTTTGGGATGACTTATTTGACATATTACATTTAGATTGAACTTGGTGAATTAGCTTAATAAGTGTTATAAAAATTGTAAGCGGGAAAGTGTTGAAAATTTGGATTTAGAAGCTATAGCGCGGAAGCGCTGCCCAAATTTCGTTAGAACTTTATAAAACACTTCAGTGGCTAAAACATAACTTATCACATTAATAATAACATTAACTTTGGACACTTTTGGACAAGACGTAACAATAACAATTTTGAACGATTTCGGACACAACAATTTTTGTCACTAAGAGTAAATCAAAACTTTGCTACTTGTAAAACATTATACGATATACGAATAACAAAGTTAACTAATAACATCATACTTACCCAAGAATTTGGCACATATTAGGATTCCGGTGATTCCGAGCACCTTTCGAGCTATTCCGAGCATGCTACGATCTTCGCAAACAGTGAGTTACAAACCCCTACTCTTTTAAACGCTTTTAATACTTTTTGGGGTGAAATGCGAGTCTTAGGCTTAACTATATTTAAGCTGAAAAACGCTTTACTACTTGAATGTTACTCGAAAACTATTGTGAAACGCTTTGTTACTCGAAAACTATTGTGAAACGCTTTGTTACTCGAAAACTATTGTGAAACGCTTTGTTACTCGAAAACTATTGTGAAACGCTTTGTTACTCGAAAACTATTGTGAAACGCTTTGATACTTGAATACTTTTATGAAAACGATTTGATACTCAATGCTATTACGAAAACACTTATGTATTTTGAATGCTACTATGAAATGGTTTGATATTTTGAATACTAAAACGAATAACTATTTTGCCGGCATTGTTGAGGGTTTTGCCAACAATGTCGAGGACACGAAAGCTATATTTGCCAATGACTAAAACAATCGATCGTCATGTTGCGGACTTTGTACAACATGGACGTGAGAAACCATTGAAAACTCCCGAAAACTACCAAGGACATTAGTTGCTATTAATCCCTTTGGAAAGGACCGTTAGTAGATATGGATAGCGCTATTAGGGTAGATTGACCCTCACCACAACGACCTATAACGATGGTGCATAATACTAAATGGGTAGGCTTTAGGCTTAGCAACGATCATTGGGCAATACTAGGATTGTCACATAGTCGTGCTATGTGGTCAATGCCTACGAACACGAAAACTAAACTACGCATTGCTATGCGTCAATCTTTTGAAAGCTACACTTTACGCATGGTTATGCTACTACTTTTGAATACTATACTTTTCGCATGCTTATGCGACAACTACATGAATGCTATATTTTACACATTGCTATGCGTCAACGCTTTGATTACTTAAAACTTTGTAGCTCACTAACTACGTCTCCCGTAGTTAACACTTGACTCGTATTTTCAGGTTACGATTAAGCTTGCTGATGACTTTATGCTTTGGGCTGATGACTTCAAGAATGGGAAAGGGTTCGGGTGGCTTGGCTATGAACACTTAACTTGTATTTCGGATATGCAAACGAAGCTTTAAACGTTTGTAAACCTTTGAAGCTACGTTTCTTTTAATGTAATTTGGTGTGGAATTATAAACTTGTGTATCGAATGCTATTGCTCTTCACATCCTGTATTCCGCTTTAGCGGGGTGTGACAGACTTGGTATCAGAGCGCAAGGTTATAGTGAATACCGATTTTTCAAAAATCAAACTATAACCAACTTTTAAACGAAAGATTTTATTTAACCAAAACGTGAAGGCATTGTTTAACTTGAATTATTCGTAGCCTGATCACCTATGAATAATTTGGACTAAATTATGCCGGAACGGGATTGGTAAACATTAAACGAACCTTCCCGGGAAATTCTTGAAGTCAGACCCACACCTAGATGCTATACTTAAGATACTCTATGTGCTCAGCTTATTACTAATACTAACATGAGCCGTATCTTCGAACTAACTAGTCCCCGATTTAGGCTAGGCCGAGGGGGAAAGAGTTAGCTTCGCCCGGCAACGAAACGCTATATGCTTTAGACTGATACTAAGATAACACTGAGACTTAGTGGGAATTTGATCCCATTCACCTTTCTATGATGCGATGAAGGGAACGATTAGAACCGTGTTAGACAACGAAGTAGATACCCGACGCATACTCTTGAAAACTCACATTTCCCTACGAACCTGATATAAGATAGTGATACGTTATCAAGGTATAGGAGAATTGAATTAACATTAACGAAAGCCATTCATACAATCGTAAACTATTGCGTTACCGTATAACTAATCGGATCGGGACTGGTTTATACTGTCCCATGCCGACTATTTTCTCCCGTTCTTTAGGCGGAGACGACACATTCTCGACTATCAACACCGTATACAACCTATATTTACGCGACACCTTTTATGGAGACTGGGAAGTATTCCCACATCACACATGAGTGTAGTGCAACTCGACATACTAAGTGATGCACCCAAGATATCCGATAGCTAAGGACTGACACTGGAAGACATGATGGATTCATGCGACAAGTTTACGGATCTCCAGAAATGATCCAGAAGCCGATGTATCATGACACTCGTATTCGCAAACTATCACTTCACATACTTCATACCCTATAAACGATACATAGGGCAGACCAGAAAACTCGATGCTAGTGGTGGAATTGCTACACGTAAGGGTTTTGAAAATCACTGTTATCGCTCGCTCGCCTTAGTACACCCAATATAGTAATCTTCGGTTGACACGAATTCTTAATCTAAATCGCAATACCTTACTCTCATTTAGTGACATGATAATCATGCGAAATAATGTACAATAATTGATGGTACTCGATTAAAAGACTAGCATTTATGAAATCGCAAGGATATCGCAAACTTATTTAGGGCGGTGTGGATTCCTAGACCCGAATACAAATCTAAGGTGACTTCAAAACAAGGTAGGTTTTGGAAGCATACCCTAAAACGAAGGGTCATCACGAAGGTATGATCACATTCTTATGATTACGATAAACCACGGAATAGCTATTTGTCAAACATGTTGAAGTCATGTCTCTACAAGGAAATTATCTAAACATATGCTCTACAATAAGACCTTATTCACGCAAGGCGACATGGAAAGGACAAGGTTAAACCTTATACACGAAAAACACTTACAACCGAGGTAATAGCTCGTTGCAATTTAACCAAGAAGGTGCCCAAGGAAACCGATTAGTAGTAAGGGAGTACCGGAGGTATTTCCCGGTGACTCGCCCAAGCTATTACTAGTCCATTTAAGTAAACTTAAACATTACCTCGATACTCAACACAACTTTGGCATCCCGAGCATCATAGGAGTTAGAGCCTTCGTTATACGAACTGAGGAAGCGAGATACGACCCCCGAGTAGTTGACACAGTAATAGAAACGAATTGGTTGACCACCCAAGATGCGAAAATCCTTTGCTTAGATAAGACGATTAGGATGCCGTTAGAAGATGGGAAGTAATTGATAGTACAAGGAGATAGGCTGGGACAAACTCCGAAACTTATACCGGTGATGAAAACGCGCAAATACTTGAATAAGGGCTGCTTTACATCGTTAGTAAACGTAAAGGACAAACAAACACAAGCAGCAGACCTTAAGGACATGCCGATAGTTAGAGACTATCCAGAGGCATTTCCCAAAGAACTACTAGAACTACCACCACCGAGGCAAGTGGAGCTTAGAATCGAAGAAATTCCTGGAGCGACACGAGTGGCAAGGACGCCATCCCAACTAACTCCGACTGAGATGCAGGGACTATGCAACCAAGTTCATGAATCATTGGATAAGGATTTATCCGACCAAGCTTATCACCATTGGGAAAGCCGATCCTATTTGTTGAAAAGGAATATGGATCGTTCCGCATCTACCGAGTATTGGATAAACTAACCGTCAAGAATCGATACCCTCTTCCACGAATCGACGATATATTAATCTACTCGCGCACCGAAGGAAAATCATGCAGAGCACTTAAAACTATTATTGGAATTACTCAAGGAACAACAAATTTACGCAAAGCTTGCAAAGTGTGAATTCTGGCTGCGTGAAGTCAAATTTCTCGGACACGTAGTTAATGGATCCGAAAATTCACATTGATCCATCAAAAATCGAAACTATACGGAATTTGGAAACTCTCAAAAGTCCGACAGAAATCCGCGAATTTTTAGGACTAACTGGTTATTACCGACGACTCATTCAAGACTTCTCTAAAGATAGCTAAACCCCTAACAATGTTAACTCAAAAGAACGAGAAGTTCAACTGGGGAGATGCACTAGAACAAGCCTTCAATATCCTGAAAACGAAACGGTGCAACGCTCCGATCTTAACTCTTCCTGAGGGAAACGAAGACTTCGTGGTTTATCGTGCCTAGGATTAGGCTGTGTATTGATGCAACGAAATAAGGTCATAGCTTACGCATCGCGACGACTTGAGAAACATGAGGTCAACTACGCTACGCACGACTTAGAACTAGGAGCGATAGTTTTTGCCCTCAAAATTTGGAGACATTACCTCTACGGAACCAAATGCGCAGTATCCACGGACCATAGGAGTCTGCAACACCTACTAGATCAGAAACTACTCAACAAGAGGCAAAGGAGATGGTTGGAACTCCTTAGAGACTACGACTGCGATATTAAGGATCACCCTGGCAAAGCAAACGTCGTAGCAGATGCCTTGAGTAGGAAAGAAAGGCAACAGACAACCCGAGTGCGTGCGTTAGGAATTAACTTAAGCCCGACTCGAGAACGCATATAGCAAGCGCCCATCATGAGGCTTTGAGAGCAGATAACATAAGGGTCGAAACTTTGCACAAACACAACCAGGATTTTGTAAAGAAGAGCGATGATGTCTACTAATTTAGGGAGCCTGGATTCCTACGACCAACGAATTGAGAAAGACCATTATGGATGAAGCACACCGAACACGATATTCCATTCATCCAGGGAAACGCAAGATGTATAAGGACCTCAAGGAACATTATTGGTGGCCTGGAACAAAAAGAGACGTTGCCTTATACGTAGAGAAATGCCTCACTTGTGGGAAAGTGAAGGCTGAATACCCAAGAGCCATCCGGATTACTCCAGCAACCTGAAATTCCCGAGTGGAAATGGGAACAAATCACAATGGACTTCGTCACAAAGTCACCTCGAACATCAAAGGGTAACGACATGATCTAGGTTGTAGTAGATCGACTAACGAAGTCAGCATACTTTATTCCCATCGAGGAAAGTTTTAACGTGGAAAAACTTGTCCAAATATACATCAACGAGGGTAGTGACTCGTCACGGAATGCCCACGTCAATTATCTCGGACAGAGATACTCGCTTCCCTTCCAGATTTTGGAAGGCATTCCAAGAATCTTCTCGATTATATTTAAACACGGCTTACTATCCACGGACCGATGGTCAAAGCGAACTTACAATACAAATCTTAGGTGATATGCTAAAAGCATGTGTTATCGACTTCGGAGGAAGTCAGGATAATCATATACCACTAACGGGATTCTCCTATAGCAATAGTATCGCGCTAGTATCAAGTGTGCGCCTTTTAACCTCTTTACGAAAGAAGTGTGAATCTCCACTGTGTGGTTGGAACCAGGAGATCGATGACTAATTAGCATGGATGTAGTACAAGAAACGATTGATAGGTCACAACGATAAAGGAACGACTAAGACTACTAGAAGTCGTCAAACGATTTGCACTGATGTGCGTAGAAAAGACTTAGAATTTCAAGTCGGCAACAAAGTACTTCTTAAGGTGTCACCTTGGAAAGGTGGAATACGCCGCGGAAAACACTAGAAAACTTAGCCCCAGATACGTAGGACCATCTGAGGTACTCGAAAGAGCAGGTCCAGTTGCGTGTCACCACAAGGGCACGATAACACGCATAACACTTTTCATGTGTCGATACTGAAAAAGTACTCATCGAGCGAACACTTATCACACCTTTAGAAGGAGCACAACTAGACGAAAAACTTCAACTCGACGAAGACCCAATTGAAATCATAGATCGCGAAACTAAGAAACTAAGGCACAGTCAAATCCCTATAGTAAGGATACGTTGGATTGCTAAACGAGGCCCCGAATATACCTGGGAACGAGAGGATCAGATGATGCTGAAGTATCCTCATCTCTTCACTTCTCCCACAACGAATACTACAAGTTGAAATTTCGGGACGAAATTCTTTCAACGTGGGGAGAATGTGACAACCGTCAAAACTCAGCTCGAGAACACTAACTTTTAACCTCGATACGCTATACCTGCTTCATGCTATAACTAACTTTAGGTGTTACGTGGTTACGTAGACATAACTCTTAAGCTAAGCTCGATGTAACTCACACAAAACTTTTAACGTAGGTTTACGTTACTTAAACTTTAAACGTGTGTGTCTCGGAAACGGAATCGGAATCGGAATCAAACCAACAATCGAATCTTAATACCAAGAAAACATATAATGAACTTGCCTAAGTTCATAGCAAAACAATCTTAAACGCCAAACGAACGCAATTGCTTAACAATTACGCAAACGAAAAACGAACAAAACCGGAAAAAGGGCCCGGTGCGCCGCACCTAGGCCTTGGTGCGCCGCACCAGGCTGCTGGACAGGTTTGGGTTGTTGTTTCATGACCCAATCTCGATGCTACTTAGGCCCAACTCAAGTCCAACTCGTTTATGGCCCCCAAACATCACAGAAAATCTGGTTTATACCCCCTTTCCTTATCTCATTTTAACAAAAACACAAACACACACATTTACACACACAAAAACACACTCTCTCTTTTATCTCCATTCTCTCTCAAGAACTTCATCTTTTCCAGAAAACACAACCATATAAACCCACTAAAATCCACTTTAAAATCGTTCTAACAACAAGGGAAAGCAAGGGGATCAAAGCTATTTCGATTACAAACGTTTTCTACACTTTTGGAGCTCTAAATCCGCCTAGACCATCATCTAAACACTTTCATTCGGTAGAAACTCTTCCTTTTTACTTATATTACTATTATAACCAATTGCATGTATGATCCAAGCTCTAAAATCAAGTTTTGATGAAGTTTTATGACCATTTTTATACAAAAACGGGTTTTTAATTAATGATGCTTAGATCTTCAAATTTATGGATAAAAGTTACATATAAACTGAGAAAATGATGATTAATAAGGTTTATAACAATTGCATGTCGAAATCTACCATCAAGATAACCGATTTAACCACCAAAAACGATTTTTGGAGAAGACCAGCAACACCTGCTAACAGGTGCTGCGCACCATGAAGCAGGTGCTAAGCACCGGGCTGCTGGCAGCTCCAAAAATCGTTGTTAACTTGATAAATATCGCCACTTTGAACTTGTTATCTCGAATCTGAATAAAATTGTAATAAACAAATACTTGTGTTTGGGATGACTTATTTGACATATTACATTTAGATTGAACTTGGTGAATTAGCTTAATAAGTGTTATAAAAATTGTAAGCGGGAAAGTGTTGAAAATTTGGATTTAGAAGCTATAGCGCGGAAGCGCTGCCCAAATTTCGTTAGAACTTTATAAAACACTTCAGTGGCTAAAACATAACTTATCACATTAATAATAACATTAACTTTGGACACTTTTGGACAAGACGTAACAATAACAATTTTGAACGATTTCGGACACAACAATTTTTGTCACTAAGAGTAAATCAAAACTTTGCTACTTGTAAAACATTATACGATATACGAATAACAAAGTTAACTAATAACATCATACTTACCCAAGAATTTGGCACATATTAGGATTCCGGTGATTCCGAGCACCTTTCGAGCTATTCCGAGCATGCTACGATCTTCGCAAACAGTGAGTTACAAACCCCTACTCTTTTAAACGCTTTTAATATGAAATGCGAGTCTTAGGCTTAACTATATTTAAGCTGAAAAACGCTTTACTACTTGAATGCTAAACGAAAACTATTGTGAAACGCTTTGTTACTCGAAAACTATTGTGAAACGCTTTGTTACTTCGAAAACTATTGTGAAACGCTTTGTTACTCGAAAACTATTGTGAAACGCTTTGTTACTCGAAAACTATTGTGAAACGCTTTGTTACTCGAAAACTATTGTGAAACGCTTTGATACTTGAATACTTTTATGAAAACGATTTGATACTCAATGCTATTACGAAAACACTTATGTATTTTGAATGCTACTATGAAATGGTTTGATATTTTGAATACTTAAAACGAATAACTATTTTGCCGGCATTGTTGAGGGTTTTGCCAACAATGTCGAGGACACGAAAGCTATATTTGCCAATGACTAAAACAATCGATCGTCATGTTGCGGACTTTGTACAACATGGACGTGAGAAACCATTGAAAACTCCCGAAAACTACCAAGTTAGTTGCTATTAATCCCTTTGGACAAGGACCGTTAGTCGATATGGATAGCGCTATTAGGGTAGATTGACCCTCACCACAACGACCTATAACGATGGTGCATAATACTAAATGGGTAGGCTTTAGGCCTTAGCAACGATCATTGGGCAATACTAGGATTGTCACCTAGTCGCGCTATGTGGTCAAGCTACGAACACGAAAACTAAACTACGCATTGCTATGCGTCAATCTTTTGAAAGCTACACTTTACGCATGGTTATGCTACTACTTTTGAATACTATACTTTCGCATGCTTATGCGACAACTACATGAATGCTATATTTTACACATTGCTATGCGTCAACGCTTTGATTACTTAAAACTTTGTGGCTCACTAACTACGTCTCCGGTAGTTAACACTTGACTCGTATTTTCAGGTTTACGATTAAGCTTGCTGATGACTTTATGCTTTGGGCTGATGACTTCAAGAATGGGAAAGGGTTCGGGTGGCTTGGCTATGACTGTATTTCGGATATGCAAACGAAGCTTTAAACGTTTTGTAAACCTTTGAAGCTACGTTTCTTTAATGTAATTTGGTGTGGAATTATAAACTTGTGTATCGAATGCTATTGCTCTTCACATCCTGTATTCCGCTTTAGCGGGGTGTGACAGACTTGGTATCAGAGCGCAAGGTTATAGTGAATACCGATTTTTCAAAAATCAAACTATAACCACTTTTAAACGAAAGATTTTATTTAACCAAAACGTGAAGGCATGTTTAACTTGAATTATTCGTAGCCTGATCACCTATGAATAATTTGGACTAAATTATGCCGGAACGGGATTGGTAAACATTAAACGAACCTTCCCGGGAAATTCTTGAAGTCAGACCCACACAGACCTAGATGCTATACTTAAGATACTCTATGTGCTCAGCTTATTACTAATACTAACATGAGCCGTATCTTCGAACTAACTAGTCCCGATTTAGGCTAGGCCGAGGGGAAAGAGTTAGCTTCGCCATATGCTTTAGACTGATACTAAGATAACACTGAGACTTAGTGGGAATTTGATCCCATTCACCTTTCTATGATGCGATGAAGGGAACGATTAGAACCGTGTTAGACAACGAAAGTAGATACCCGACGCATACTCTTGAAAAACTCACATTTCCTACGAACCTGATATAAGATAGTGATACGTTATCAAGGTATAGGAGAATTGAATTAACATTAACGAAAGCCCATTCATACAATCGTAAACTATTGCGTTACCGTATAACTAATCGGATCGGGACTGGTTTATACTGTCCCATGCCGACTATTTTCTCCCGTTCTTTAGGCGGAGACGACACATTCTCGACTATCAACACCGTATACAACCTATCCCACTAATATTTACGCGACACCTTTTATGGAGACTGGGAAGTATTCCCACATCACACATGAGTGTAGTGCAACTCGACATACTAAGTGATGCACCCAAGATATCCGATAGCTAAGGACTGACACTGGAAGACAATGGATTCATGCGACAAGTTTACGGATCTCCAGAAATGATCCAGAAGCCGATGTATCATGACACTCGTATTCGCAAACTATCACTTCACATACTTCATACCCTATAAACGATACATAGGGCAGACCAGAAAACTCGATGCTAGTGGTGGAATTGCTACACGTAAGGGTTTTGAAAATCACTGTATCGCTCGCTCGCCTTAGTACACCCAATATAGTAATCTTCGGTTGACACGAATTCTTAATCTAAATCGCAATACCTTACTCTCATTTAGTGACATGATAATCATGCGAAATAATGTACAATAATTGATGGTACTCGATTAAAAGACTAGCATTTATGAAATCGCAAGGATATCGCAAACTTATTTAGGGAATCGTTGGTCGGTGTGGATTCCTAGACCCGAATACAAATCTAAGGTGACTTCAAAACAAGGTAGGTTTTGGAAGCATACCCTAAAACGAAGGGTCATCACGAAGGTATGATCACATTCTTATGATTATATTTGTCAAACATGTTGAAGTCATGTCTCTACAAGGAAATTATCTAAACATATGCTCTACAATAAGACCTTATTCACGCAAGGCGACATGGAAAGGACAAGGTTAAACCTTATACACGAAAAACACTTACAACCGAGGTAATAGCTCGTTGCAATTTAACCAAGAAGGTGCCCAAGGAAAACCGATTAGTAGTAAGGGAGTACCGGAGGTATTTCCCGTGACTCGCCCAAGCTATTACTAGTCCATTTAAGTAAACTAAACATTACCTCGATACTCAACACAACTTTGGCATCCCGAGCATCATAGGAGTTAGAGCCTTCGTTATACGAACTGAGGAAGCGAGATACGACCCCCGAGTAGTTGCAGCTCTGACACAGTAATAGAAACGAATTGGTTGACCACCCAAGATGCGAAAATCCTTTGCTTAGATAAGACGATTAGGATGCCGTTAGAAGATGGGAAGTAATTGATAGTACAAGGAGATAGGCTGGGACAAACTACTTATACCGGTGATGAAAACGCGCAAATACTTGAATAAGGGCTGCTTTACATCGTTAGTAAACGTAAAGGACAAACAAACACAAGCAGCAGACCTTAAGGACATGCCGATAGTTAGAGACTATCCAGAGGCATTTCCCAAAGAACTACTAGAACTACCACCACCGAGGCAAGTGGAGCTTAGAATCGAAGAAATTCCTGGAGCGACACGAGTGGCAAGGACGCCATCCCAACTAACTCCGACTGAGATGCAGGGACTATGCAACCAAGTTCATGAATCATTGGATAAGGATTTATCCGACCAAGCTTATCACCATTGGGAAAGCCGATCCTATTTGTTGAAAAGGAATATGGATCGTTCCGCATGTGTAACGACTACCGAGTATTGGATAAACTAACCGTCAAGAATCGATACCCTCTTCCACGAATCGACGATATATTAATCTACTCGCGCACCGAAGGAAAATCATGCAGAGCACTTAAAACTATTATTGGAATTACTTACGCAAAGCTTGCAAAGTGTGAATTCTGGCTGCGTGAAGTCAAATTTCTCGGACACGTAGTTAATGGATCCGAAAATTCACATTGATCCATCAAAAATCGAAACTATACGGAATTTGGAAACTCTCAAAAGTCCGACAGAAATCCGCGAATTTTTAGGACTAACTGGTTATTACCGACGACTCATTCAAGACTTCTCTAAAGATAGCTAAACCCCTAACAATGTTAACTCAAAAGAACGAGAAGTTCAACTGGGGAGATGCACTAGAACAAGCCTTCAATATCCTGAAAACGAAACGGTGCAACGCTCCGATCTTAACTCTTCCTGAGGGAAACGAAGACTTCGTGGTTTATCGTGACGCATCTAACCTAGGATTAGGCTGTGTATTGATGCAACGAAATAAGGTCATAGCTTACGCATCGCGACGACTTGAGAAACATGAGGTCAACTACGCTACGCACGACTTAGAACTAGGAGCGATAGTTTTTGCCCTCAAAATTTACCTCTACGGAACCAAATGCGCAGTATCCACGGACCATAGGAGTCTGCAACACCTACTAGATCAGAAACTACTCAACAAGAGGCAAAGGAGATGGTTGGAACTCCTTAGAGACTACGACTGCGATATTAAGGATCACCCTGGCAAAGCAAACGTCGTAGCAGATGCCTTGAGTAGGAAAGAAAGGCAACAGACAACCCGAGTGCGTGCGTTAGGAATTAACTTAAGCCCGACTCGAGAACGCATATAGCAAGCGCCCATCATGAGGCTTTGAGAGCAGATAACATAAGGGTCGAAACTTTGCACAAACACAACCAGGATTTTGTAAAGAAGAGCGATGATGTCTACTAATTTAGGGATCGAGCCTGGATTCCTACGACCAACGAATTGAGAAAGACCATTATGGATGAAGCACACCGAACACGATATTCCATTCATCCAGGGAAACGCAAGATGTATAAGGACCTCAAGGAACATTATTGGTGGCCTGGAACAAAAAGGCCTTATACGTAGAGAAATGCCTCACTTGTGGGAAAGTGAAGGCTGAATACCCAAGAGCCATCCGGATTACTCCAGCAACCTGAAATTCCCGAGTGGAAATGGGAACAAATCACAATGGACTTCGTCACAAAGTCACCTCGAACATCAAAGGGTAACGACATGATCTAGGTTGTAGTAGATCGACTAACGAAGTCAGCATACTTTATTCCCATCGAGGAAAGTTTTAACGTGGAAAAACTTGTCCAAATATACATCAACGAGGTAGTGACTCGTCACGGAATGCCCACGTCAATTATCTCGGACAGAGATACTCGCTTCCCTTCCAGATTTTGGAAGGCATTCCAAGAATCTTCTGGCACACGATTATATTTAAACACGGCTTACTATCCACGGACCGATGGTCAAAGCGAACTTACAATACAAATCTTAGGTGATATGCTAAAAGCATGTGTTATCGACTTCGGAGGAAGTCAGGATAATCATATACCACTAACGGGATCTCTAGTATCAAGTGTGCGCCTTTTAACCTCTTTACGAAAGAAGTGTGAATCTCCACTGTGTGGTTGGAACCAGGAGATCGATGACTAATTAGCATGGATGTAGTACAAGAAACGATTGATAGGTCACAACGATAAAGGAACGACTAAGACTACTAGAAGTCGTCAAACGATTTGCACTGATGTGCGTAGAAAAGACTTAGAATTTCAAGTCGGCAACAAAGTACTTCTTAAGGTGTCACCTTGGAAAGGTGGAATACGCCGCGGAAAACACTAGAAAACTTAGCCCCAGATACGTAGGACCATCTGAGGTACTCGAAAGAGCAGGTCCAGTTGCGTGTCATTGGGAACTACCACAAGGGCACGATAACACGCATAACACTTTTCATGTGTCGATACTGAAAAAGTACTCATCGAGCGAAACACTTATCACACCTTTAGAAGGAGCACAACTAGACGAAAAACTTCAACTCGACGAAGACCCAATTGAAATCATAGATCGAGGCACAGTCAAATCCCTATAGTAAGGATACGTTGGATTGCTAAACGAGGCCCCGAATATACCTGGGAACGAGAGGATCAGATGATGCTGAAGTATCCTCATCTCTTCACTTCTCCCACAACGAATACTACAAGTTGAAATTTCGGGACGAAATTCTTTCAACGTGGGGAGAATGTGACAACCGTCAAAACTCAGCTCGAGAACACTAACTTTTAACCTCGATACGCTATACCTGCTTCATGCTATAACTAACTTTAGGTGTTACGTGGTTACGTAGACATAACTCTTAAGCTAAGCTCGATGTAACTCACACAAAACTTTTAACGTAGGTTTACGTTACTTAAACTTTAAACGTGTGTGTCTCGGAAACGGAATCGGAATCGGAATCAAACCAACAATCGAATCTTAATACCAAGAAAACATATAATGAACTTGCCTAAGTTCATAGCAAAACAATCTTAAACGCCAAACGAACGCAATTGCTTAACAATTACGCAAACAGGGCCCGGTGCGCCGCACCTAGGCCTTGGTGCGCCGCACCAGGCTGCTGGACAGGTTTGGGTTGTTGTTTCATGACCCAATCTCGATGCTACTTAGGCCCAACTCAAGTCCAACTCGTTTATGGCCCCCAAACATCACAGAAAATCTGGTTTATACCCCCTTTCCTTATCTCATTTTAACAAAAACACAAACACACACATTTACACACACAAAAACACATTCTCTCTTTTATCTCCATTCTCTCTCAAGAACTTCATCTTTTCCAGAAAACACAACCATATAAACCCACTAAAATCCACTTTAAAATCGTTCTAACAACAAGGGAAAGCAAGGGGATCAAAGCTATTTCGATTACAAAACGTTTTCTACACTTTTGGAGCTCTAAATCCGCCTAGACCATCATCTAAACACTTTCATTCGGTAGAAACTCTTCCTTTTTACTTATATTACTATTATAACCAATTGCATGTATGATCCAAGCTCTAAAATCAAGTTTTGATTTTAGGACCATTTTTATACAAAAACGGGTTTTTAATTAATGATGCTTAGATCTTCAAATTTATGGATAAAAGTTACATATAAACTGAGAAAATGATGATTAATAAGGTTTATAACAATTGCATGTCGAAATCTACCATCAAGATAACCGATTTAACCACCAAAAACGATTTTTGGAGAAGACCAGCAACACCTGCTAACAGGTGCTGCGCACCATGAAGCAGGTGCTAAGCACCGGGCTGCTGGCAGCTCCAAAAATCGTTGTTAACTTGATAAATATCGCCACTTTGAACTTGTTATCTCGAATCTGAATAAAAGCTATTGTAATAAACAAATACTTGTGTTTGGGATGACTTATTTGACATATTACATTTAGATTGAACTTGGTGAATTAGCTTAATAAGTGTTATAAAAATTGTAAGCGGGAAAGTGTTGAAAATTTGGATTTAGAAGCTATAGCGCGGAAGCGCTGCCCAAATTTCGTTAGAACTTTATAAAACACTTCAGTGGCTAAAACATAACTTATCACATTAATAATAACATTAACTTTGGACACTTTTGGACAAGACGTAACAATAACAATTTTGAACGATTTCGGACACAACAATTTTTGTCACTAAGAGTAAATCAAAACATTGCTACTTGTAAAACATTATACGATATACGAATAACAAAGTTAACTAATAACATCATACTTACCCAAGAATTTGGCACATATTAGGATTCCGGTGATTCCGAGCACCTTTCGAGCTATTCCGAGCATGCTACGATCTTCGCAAACAGTGAGTTACAAACCCCTACTCTTTTAAACGCTTTTAATACTTTTTGGGGTGAAATGCGAGTCTTAGGCTTAACTATATTTAAGCTGAAAAACGCTTTACTACTTGAATGCTAAACGAAAACTATTGTGAAACGCTTTGTTACTCGAAAACTATTGTGAAACGCTTTGTTACTCGAAAACTATTGTGAAACGCTTTGTTACTCGAAAACTATTGTGAAACGCTTTGTTACTCGAAAACTATTGTGAAACGCTTTGTTACTCGAAAACTATTGTGAAACGCTTTGATACTTGAATACTTTTATGAAAACGATTTGATACTCAATGCTATTACGAAAACACTTATGTATTTTGAATGCTACTATGAAATGCTTTGATATTTTGAATACTAAAACGAATAACTATTTTGCCGGCATTGTTGAGGGTTTTGCCAACAATGTCGAGGACACGAAAGCTATATTTGCCAATGACTAAAACAATCGATCGTCATGTTGCGGACTTTGTACAACATGGACGTGAGAAACCATTGAAAACTCCCGAAAACTACCAAGGACATTAGTTGCTATTAATCCCTTTGGAAAGGACCGTTAGTAGATATGGATAGCGCTATTAGGGTAGATTGACCCTCACCACAACGACCTATAACGATGGTGCATAATACTAAATGGGTAGGCTTTAGGCTTAGCAACGATCATTGGGCAATACTAGGATTGTCACATAGTCGCGCTATGTGGTCAATGCCTACGAACACGAAAACTAAACTACGCATTGCTATGCGTCAATCTTTTGAAAGCTACACTTTACGCATGGTTATGCGACTACTTTTGAATACTATACTTTTCGCATGCTTATGCGACAACTACATGAATGCTATATTTTACACATTGCTATGCGTCAACGCTTTGATTACTTAAAACTTTGTAGCTCACTAACTACGTCTCCCGTAGTTAACACTTGACTCGTATTTTCAGGTTACGATTAAGCTTGCTGATGACTTTATGCTTTGGGCTGATGACTTCAAGAATGGGAAAGGGTTCGGGTGGCTTGGCTATGAACACTTAACTTGTATTTCGGATATGCAAACGAAGCTTTAAACGTTTGTAAACCTTTGAAGCTACGTTTCTTTTAATGTAATTTAGTGTGGAATTATAAACTTGTGTATCGAATGCTATTGCTCTTCACATCCTGTATTCCGCTTTAGCGGGGTGTGACACTAATAAGAGGCAACTAATAATAATTTCATTAAGTATACCTAATAAAATTGGACATAAACTATTAATATCTATATATGAGTTAACTTAATCGGGTTATATAGGTTATACGGGTTATCCAAATAAAAATAAATAGACCCGTACCTATACCCATATAAGCTTTGGGTTATTCGAGTTTGACCCATTTAACCTGTTTAACCCATTTAACATGACCCATTAAACCCAAGCTCATTTTAAATCGAATAAGTTATTCGGTTTCGAGTAAAAACGACAACCTTAGTCCTAAGAACAAAACTTATGGACAAATAACATAACCGTTGATAAAACGTCCCTTCTTAAATAATTAATATTATCCTTACCAAAAGAAAATAACATTAAACAAACTCAAATCTACCAGTAAAAATAGGCCATCAACTAAACTAATTTTTTAACCCAACTTTTTCAAAGTCATAAACTTTGCTTCATAATCCTAAAAACTAAATCATTAAAATACAAAGTTTTAAAGTTGAAAAAAACAATAAACAAAACATAAACACTCACAATTTCCCAAACACATACATCCTCCACCTTCTCTCTTCAACACTTCTTTTACACCTTAAAACACACACTAAAACACACACATGGTTACACAAACTCAATGATAAATAAAAACTTCAATTAAACTATCAACAAAGGTAATGTTCTTGCTAATTAGATTGGATCCGGTTCAAATGAACCGGGTCATGGGTTTTTTTTTATCCCCAAGTGGGTACTTTAATTTTCAAGATTAATTTTTTTTCTTCAAATTTTGAATTTTTTTTAGAAATCATATATTCATATCATGAATTGAATTGGGTATTAATCAATTTTTGATTTTTTTGCTTAAATTAGAATATATATTTTCAAGATCAATGCTGATTAATTTTTTTACTTTTTTTGCAGGTAAATTAGCAGTAATTTTTAAAAGATGTTGGGTGAACTTATTATAAATAGTCTTGTGTAAGTAACTTTTAATTACCCAATTTTTATTTGGGTTTTTTTTTTTTTTTTTTTTTTTTTTGTGAAATTGATTAATTTTTGGATATGGGTTCAGGTTAATACTTGGATATGCTTATCCAGCTTTTGAATGTTTTAAAACAATTGAAAAACATGGTGCAGCAAATTCAGAATTAAGATTCTGGTGTCAATATTGGTAATTTTTCTGTTTTTCTTTCGTTTTTCGCAGTTTCAAGAATTCCGAAAACTTGACCATATTTGGTGTTTTGGTAAACTATGTTTTGATTATTGATTGAATGTGACATTCATGTCCCAATCTTTAATGATAAGATAAAGAAACATATCTAAACTAAACGAAAAGTCTTAGTCAAGTTTAGATATTTAAAAACGACCTGAATCCTGTTTTCGTTAATGACTTATATCTTGTAAAGTTAAAGTTGTACATTGTTTTGGATTTGCTTATTATAGTTTTCGTATTCGAGTTGATTAATTAGTCTAACAAAAAGGATAAGAAAATCTATTAGATTGGAGAATTTTCGTTGTCAAACTTCAAAACTTTTTAAAAAGGTCAAATGTTTTCTCCGGTTTAGAAGTAGTCAACTCGAATGTAGATGTGCTATAGCGACTTGTACATTGTTGTGTGAAAGCTGTACATTGCATCAAAATGGTAAGTATTTGAATCATGTTAATTTGTTATGTTTTTTTTTTTGTCAGGGTGATTATCGCTGTACTTACAGTTTTCGAAAGAATCGGTGATATATTTATTTCATGGTACGTATAATCACTTACGAATGATCCAATGTATGTATGTTTTTATATGATAAAACGCTCAACATTTGTTGTGCAAAAAAAATATTTTTAGGGTACCAATGTATGGAGAAATCAAGCTAGCTCTAATCATCTACTTATGGTATCCGAAAACTAAGGTAAAAGATTAATATTTTGTTCTATGATATGTTTACCGTTTTTGGTTTCTGAAATGGGAAAGTTTACGGGTGTTTCAGGGAACAGGGTATGTATATGAGGCCATGTTGAGGCCATTTGTAGCACGCCATGAAACCGATATAGAAAGAAGTTTAAAGGAAATGAGAGCAAAAGCGTGGGATGTGGCGATTTACTATTGGCATAATGCCTCAGAGTTGGGTCAAACTAGATTTTTTGAAATCTTTCAGTATTTGGCTTCTAGACCTTCAAGAGCAAGATCCGAGGTACCTTTTTTCTCCTTCTCGTTTTCAAAGAAATTCGCTAAGCAAAAATCAAAGAAGATGATATAGTGATACCTTGTTTTGAGGCGCTTCTTTGTGTATATTGAACTTCTTTTCACCTTTTGAAATATAAATTGGAGCGTTTTCTGGCAAGGGAATCTTGAGTCCGTATATAACAACATAATGTAGTGTCGATTTGGATGGAAATCATCCGAACAGAAGCTGTAAAAATTGGTATTGCTGTATATCATATTTCATTTATAAGCCCAAAATCCGCAAGTGACATAAATTGATCAAGATTCATCAGATTCTGGTCACAGTCAACGTCTAACTTAAATTTTACTCCATTTTTCGTAATTATGAGGTTACAGTCGATGTGAATAACCCCAAGATATGTATTCATCCGATAATAGAAAAATCTGTTACGGTTGTTATATAAAGTCATGGTCATTTTAGGCCAACGAGCTATAAAAGAAATCGATGATTTTTCATTTATGATACATATACAAAATTATGTCACGTTTGGCACTATCGATGCCTGCAACATTGTTTTCATGTTTTAACCGTATCTTTTATTATAACGGTCTTTGTGTAAATCATTTGTTTTTAAAAGCTGTTTACAAAAATGTTCCCAATGATGAGATTTTGTATGACGATTTAATGTTAATGTAAACTTGTAACAAATTGAAATCCCTAAACCACCAATTTGCATTTATTTGTTTTCGTATAGGTGTCGCGAAGTCATCAAAACTCCGGGGAGGTACGTCCTCCACCAGGACCACCACCTCCTCCGGCTGCACCGCCCTTGGTTCCCCGGCCAGACCACGTCGAGGATACGTGGATACCGACTGCTCCACCAATGCCGAACGTGAACCACCGTCAACCGGTATATCCGGAGGAATTGCATATTCCCGGATCGCCAAGTGGGGCCGGTTCGAGTCCGACTCCGAGTCAAAGAGAACCCGTTTGGCTTAGATTTAAAAAATCTAGGGGACTATGAGATTTTAAATTGAAAAGACCATCATCCATTGTTTTTTGTAATATTATGAAAGTAATAATTAGTGCATCTAATTTCGATAGTTAAACTAAACAGAAGTCGTTTAGTTTTAAATATAATTATCTCTTAGGAGTTGTCTCATTGACAAAATGTTTATACGAAGTTACGAAATCATATACGACATCTTATATAGAATGTCCACCATCAAGATGTTATCAAGATCAAGTGAGGTTCAAACGTTGGACGTTTTGTGAGAACATTAGGATGTCTACTCGACCACCTTGCACGAGTTATTAACTTTTTTACATTTTTTTTATAATTGTAAGTCAGCATATTAAAATTATGGTAATCCTAAATAGATGAATTCTGTAAAAGTTACAATATTACTAGAATTGTTGAAAAGAATTTGGAGCCTTGGAATTTCTTAGACATATATACAGACACTCTATATAAACAGTCGTAGGCATTAGATCGAAATAATCATAACCGTCTGTTAAAGATTTTGAGGTCTGTAAAGAGGTGAAACCTTCATTGATTCGTTCGCTTAAACAATATTCAATTGTTTGGAAACTTTTCTACGGCAGATACGAGTAAATTCACCCTAACTAAATGTTGTATGTTCTTGTCTAATTCTCTCAATCATTCACTCAATTATTCCGACTTAAAAACTTAAAAAAACGTCTTAAAAGAGGGAATGATCGAGTGAATGAATGGAACAAAGTAAAATCTCAAGATGGATTATCATTAAAGCAATTTTGTTTTAGCAACCTAAACATATTGAAAAATGGTTCGTTTTAACTTCAAACCCATTTTGACTCGTAACTAGCTCATTTTGCACACTAGATAGTGCATTAAGGCAAGTCAGTGACGCATGACAAAACTATCTAGGGCGAAGGGTGGATCCTAGACCACCCAACTATCTCTACAAAACAAACAAACTCTTTCCAATAGTAAGTCATACAAAGAACTTAAAATTTATTACAAGTAATAATAGTCCAACGATACCAATCGATCGAATTACAATGATTATAGTGAAATGTAAAACTTACTCGATCCTAATTGTCTAGAACTCCTATGTATTTTTGGTTTTGTCCCTTTCAGAACTATTTATTCTCTAATTCGTCATTATAAATTGCCAAGTTCTCACTTTTTTATTTTTCTTTATAAACAAATTTACAAAACAGTCCATATAGTTGGTATAATACGAATTTCATTTCTAATAGAATTAAAACAAAAACAAAAAAAGCGTAATTTACCAAATCAGCTTCTACTAGGTCCGGCAGAATCATCATCATCATAATTATCATCATCATGAGTAGTAGTGAGTAATTGAAGAGCTCGTTGGCATTGATCAACAACTGCTTCTAGGGTTTTCCTTTTTACACGAAGTTGATCTCTTTCCGAATTCACCATTTCATCACCACCAACAACCTCCATAATCTTTTAGATTATTAATTATTAATAATAATACATATGTAATTAATTTGATTGTGGTGAGGGTTTTTGTTTCTAGCGTGCCGTCTCCATTATTGATGTTATTATATATATATATATAAACTAATCTTCTCACTTTTCCAACATAAAACATATTATTACTTTTTCTATTTTCATACGTTAATCTCTAAACTTTCTTTTCGGTATTTAAGGATAAGGATTATAGATCAAATTTTATTTATTCAAACTTTGTACGTGTTAAAGAATAAAATCAACTAATACACTTAAAGAATATTCATTATCACTTTCTTTTTCTTACAATCTTAAATCTAAAAATGTATGATTAAAGATAAATTAGGATGAAACTATTATTTAATGAAGAAAAAAATTATACATTTCATCTATATACATTAAAAAATTAATAATTGAACAAAAACTTATTTATATCTATACCAAATTTACCAAAACATGTGTCACCTTTTTCAATAACTGAAAGCAAATTATGATTACAACCAAATAGAATTATGATAAAAACTACGATAAACAAACCACGTCTTGACACACATTTTTGACACCACCTTCTCCGACTTCTATTTTTTTTTCTTTTCTTTTCGTTTTTCAAGATCATTTTGATAGTTAAGGTTTATAATGTTTTCTATGATTCAGTAAGAAAATATGGTATACTTTTTGGATCTTTTTATTTTAATAATTTTGGCAGTTTATAGTGTTTAATTTTCTAACATTTATATAAATCAAAAGACACTTATTTGTAATAGAACTTAATTATCTTTACTACATTATAAAGAGTTTCCTCCGCCATCTTAATGTCTTAATTTTAAGTAATTTAAATTACCCTTATACCCTTAATTTATATTTATTATTATTTAAGTCAAACAATACTCTCTTTCCTAATTAATTTAAAAAAATTTAACATCTAACAAAGTAACTTATAATTCCTATGTAATTAAAAAAAAAATTAAAATACTTTCTATTTAATTTAAAAACTTTCAAAATTATAAATTTATTTTATAACCCCATAAACTTAAAATAATTAAAATATTATGCATTTTTTTCTACTAAAATACGTATACTAAATCTACACTATAATATAATCTATTTCTACTATATTATAAAACATTTCCCACATAGTTTTAATTCTCTAAAACCTTAGTAACTGAAATTACTTAACTACCGTTTTTATATCTCTCAGCACATATCATTATTTAAAATAACTTATAATTAAATAATGTTGGTTAATAAAGTTTTAGCCTTGTAGAGTAAATGAACGGAAACATACTTTAAACATGTAGACTTAGAAGTGTTTATTTACCATAATAACAATAACCAATTTTGTTTATATTAATTAAAGAATTTATGATTTGAAACCAAAACTATATTTGTTAACAAATGGGTCAAATTCATAAAAAAATTCGATTACAAACCATGCAAAAATTGATGGAGAATAGGAAGTCGAAAGAGGTTCATCTTAAAAATGATCCCTAAGTTTGTTTTGTAATTTGTTTGATGGAAAATGGAAAGTCTGGTCAACACATACACACTTATGTCACACATGTTGGTCCTAATTGTACTTGATGAGGTTTCATATGCTAAAAATGTTTATTTGTTTATGTTTAAGTGTAGGGCTGAAAAGAATAACTGAACTATCTGAGATGAGACCTTAAGAAATGTTGGGTATCCTCTCAAGAAGAAACCATCATTATGGATATACATGCTCAAATATGTATTTACTCATTTTCTTTAAAAAAAATATGAGACCATTTTATACTATATTTATCTTTTAAAAGCTCTTACTTATAGGTAGGTTTATTTGTCATTACAATGTTATGTTTTAGATGGTCAACAATTGCAAGAAGCTTACCAAGAAGAACCGATAACGAGATATAAAACTATTAAAGAACTCAATTCAAGAAAAAAAAAAGTGTAAAGTGAGTTTGAACCAATCAAGAAATAGAAAAAAACGACTATTGATGGGCAAATGTTTTAACAAGTACAAGGACAACAAGAATTGCAACAAACTATATTTTCTATCTTTTAAAAGTTCGCAACTATACGTATCTTCACGTTTTACATTATGATTGGAGTTTAAATACATTTTATGTTTTTATCGTTTTGCGTATTTAATTTCCGTAGTTAAATATTCGTAATATAATTATATCAAAGAGAAGATTACCTATGGAAGTGTGAAAAAAAATATTTTTTAATGTTTTGGCAATTTACATTTTAGTCCCTAGACTTTAAAGACTTAGCGGTTTCCCCCCCTCAACTTTAAAGATTTAGCGGTTTCCCCCCCTCAACTTTAAAAACTTTAACGATTTTTCACCCTCAACTTTAAAAACTTTAACGCTTTTTCACCCTCAACTTTAAAAAATTTAACGCTTTTTCACCCTAAACTTTAAACGACTTTTAGCTTTTCCTGTCTGCACTTTATATGTTTTTGCGTTTTCCCCCCCTCAGCTTTAAATAATACTTTTACGCTTTCTGCCCCTCAGAATTTTTTTTGTATTCAACTAATACGAGCATCTACTCAGATTAATAATAAATAACGGCATCGTTTTAGCAAATAGCAACATTTATATTTCGATAAAAAGGTCAAAAAACAAAAACTCGAGTCGTTTTATCCGGAGTAGGATAAACGACATCCTCTGCTTTTCTCGCTTCGATCGATTAATAATAAATAACGGCATCGTTTTAACAAATAGCTACAATTATATTTCGATAAAAAAGTAAAAAAACAAAAACTCGAGTCCTTTTATCCGGAGTAGGATAAACGACATCCTCTCCTCTTCTCGCTTCGATCAATGACTTGATCTGGACCTGATGGGATGGAATGTCGTAAAAGTATTATTTAAAGTAAAAAAAAAATTACGATAAGTAAGAAATAAAAAAGACGTGGAAGCCCAACAATAATAAGCCCAAACAAAGCCCAAAAAAACCCCAAAAAACACCCTCAGCCCATACCCGGGCACGAAAAATGTCCTGATCTTGCATGCGACGGAGGTTATGGGAAACACGTTGCCATTTCCAGAAATACCGCAAAAAAAAGAACCCGTGCAACGCACGGGAAACCTCTAGTTTATATTATATGATATTAATTACTTCAACTTATTATATGGACTTAATTTTTAAGTATTATAGATAATCATTTAAAAGAATAATTTATGACAAAACCTTTTAGTCTTTCATATTCTTAAACTTAAAATATTAATTATATGATATTAATTACCTAAACTTACTATATGGACTTAACTTTTAAGTATTAGAGATATTAATTACCTAACCTTATTTTATGGACTTAATTTTGAAATATTATAGATAATCATTTAAAAGAATAATTTATGACAAAAAAAATTTAGTCTTTCATATTCGTAAACTTAAAATATTAATTATATGATTGTAATTACCTAAACTTATTATATGGACTTAATTTTCAAGTATTATAGATATAGATTATTATTAATCATTTAAAAGAATAATTAACGACAAAATCTTTTAGTCTTTCATATTCTTAAACTTAAAATATTGATTATATGATATTAATTATTTAAACTTATTATATTATATGGACATAATTTATAAGTAATTATAGATAAATATTATCTAGAGTCATAATAGATATCATTTAAAATAATAATTTATGACAAAACCTTTTATTCTTTTATATTCTTAAACTTAGAATATTGATTATATGATATTAATTACCTAAACTTATTACATGGACTTAATTTTTACGTATTATAGATATTAATTAATTATATATGTTTTTCTTATCATTTATAAGTTTCTTTTATATTACCCATTATTGTAATATTTATTATAGATACATTACTTATAAATGAGTTTTTTTATTATTATTATAATTGGTATATGTAAGTGTTTGAAAATAAACTTATTAAAAACATTTATTACTAAAATTAATTACTAAACTCAATTTTTATATATTATTATTTAAATATATATGTGTGTTTCTTATCATTTATAAGTTTCTTTTATATTATCAATTATTGTGATATTTATTATAGATACATTACTTATAAATGAGTTTTTTTTTAATTATTATAGATTTGTATATGTAATTGTTTAGAAATAAATTTACAAACATTTATTACTAAAATTAATTACTAAACTCAATTTTTATATATTATTATAGATAGTTTATAGATTATAGATACATTACTTATAAATGAGTTTTTTTTTATTATTATTGTAGATTTGTCTATGTAATTATTTAGACATAAATTTATTACAAACATTTATTACTAAAATTAATTACAAAACTCAATTTTTATATATTATAGATTTTATTACGAACCTGTTATATATTTAAACTTTCATATAAATGAAGAATTTTTATCCCCGCGTGGTGCGCCGATGTTTAAAAGTTAAATATTTGAATGTTAAGTTTATATGACGATATTTTTGTTACATTTTTGTATGTCATTTTAGAATTAGTTTTTACTAGAAATTTCGAAAAAAAAAAAAAAAAAAGGGATCTATTTTGAAGTTCAAATGAAAAAATCATAAATTTTGAAAAAATCATAAACTTTAAACTTATTTCTAAAAACACACATAATGAGCTAAAAAAGAATTAACTTGGTTTGAACAAAGATAAGTTTTTACTAGAAATTTCGAGTAAAGCCAATAACTTTTTTTCTTTTTGTAAGTTTTTTTTTATTTGAAACAAAGCTAAGGTTGTTGAGACTTGAGAGAAATAAAGTTACAAAGAATAAAATAAATGTGTAAATGGTATTTTTGGTAGTTAAATCTATATCTAAGGTCATATAATTATCCAAGTATCTCTAAGCCGTAGCACAAGCAAGTTTTAGCAAGTTACCCTCGAAAAATGTTTCCAATCACTCCCGAGATTAAACAAGGCAGAAATTTGTACCGGAAATGAAAATTGCAAGGAAAAGGCCAAGTCTTTGCTTAGAGAATGATGTCTTCCCGGTGGCCTCTTACCTCTAGAGGGCGTTGAGGAACTTGGTTACGACAAAGACACCGGTTTTATGTGGGCCAAACAAAAGAAAGAGATCGATCACAAGTTTGACAAGGTCGGGAAGTGATGTGTAAAATCTAGATTAATTTTAAAAACTCGAAATACCCTTTACTCAACTACACACTTATAGGTAGTGGACCTAATCGTGTGTAATATAGTCTAAAGTAAGTCGGATTCGTTTGCAGGGACTAGTATTTAGTTTAAATTAAGAATTAATAATACTAATTGTTTTTGGTTGTTTTGTGACCGAGTAGTCACGTTGCTTAACTAAAATTAAGAAAAGTAATATGTAACGAAAATCGTTGTTTGAAAGATTGATTGTTTTTTGAATATCAGTTAAGGGAAAGACACTCGTTTGGTAACTTCGCTAATGTTCTAATTTAACTTACGTAACTGATTGTTTTAACTTCTAATTTATAATTAAGTTCCCCTCGAATACCTAATTAACTTTAATTATGTCAAACTCTACCGTTCCTCTCGAACACAGTAAAAAGTCCTAAATAACTAAGCGTTAAGAAACAAGCCAGTGTTTTATGATTTAATCTTATAAAGCTTCAATTCCTCTCGAATAGCTTAACTAGTTTTCTAATCCAATCTCTTGTAAAGCAATCTCGTTTTAACCTAATTATTCAAGTTTCTATTACTAATTCCTCTCGAATATTAGCAATTCTAAATCAGTTAAAGACCGATTGATTTGTTTCATTCAATATTACAACCTAACTCTAGATTCCTCTTGAATACCTAGAATATTGACTAATCAATTGAATATAAGAAAATTTAAACAATATTTCGATTAAACATAAACACCTAAAACATTCAACCATATAAAGCTAAATTATCCCAAAAGATCCATCACCAAACAAGCGTTAAGGTGATTAGCTACTCATGTTCATAATGTAGAAAACAAGTAGAAAAGAAGTAAACATAATACCAAATTCGACAAAAGAAAGGAAAAGAGTACGAGAATAAGTTATATGGAATATCTCTCTTCAAAAGTATGCTCCTAGCTCTCCTTGCAGCTCCCAAGTCGATTTCTAAACCCTTATATCGAACTCCAGATATTGAATTATGAAGTTTCGGTTTGTATATATAGGCAACAATCCGGATTTCCAAAAATACTTCACTGCGTCGCAATAGCCATGGACTGCGTCGCAGTCCAAAGTTTCCTTATTATAAACCAACTCAAATTCACGTTGCGCCACAATAACCTCCTCACTGCGCCGCAATTCACTACTTCAACTTTCTACTTTTGACTTTCGTTGACTGCTCCGCATCTAGCTCCTACTGCGTCGCACTAGTTACCAGATTCACCAATTTACGTCCTTTGTCCTTCACTTGTGTTTCTCGTCCAAACTTCCACTTCCCGATCATATTAAACCTGTCAATTGAATAAAACACTCTTCACACGGTTAATTGCAAAAAAATATCATATCCAGCATGTTTTAATACGAAAACCGATCGAATATTGCATATAAATATAGGTATAAATATGCGATATCAGGAAGCACATATGTTATGCAACAGATGTCACTGCACACATGGAAAAATGTAAGATCAAGAAGCTAAACGGTGTCAAGACCAAAGAAGTGTTGATTTGGATCTCACTTGTTGAGATTTTCGTTGATGATCCACCAACTGAAACAATAACCATGAAAACTCCCACTGGAATCTATAGGACCTTTCCAAAGGAGGCTTTTGCGGCTTAAGAGGTTTCATTGAATAGCAAGGTCTCATTTATTTTCAAGGCAAAACTATACATGTTTGCAAAAAATAATGTTGTATACTTTTATTCTATACTAAGGGTGCGTTTGTTTCACATAATGTAATGGAATCTCGACGAAATTGGAATTGAATTCCATTCCATATCGTGTTTGGTTGTCAAATTTACAGGAATTGAAACATTCTTTCATTTGAATGAATTACATTCTTTGGGGGAACCATTGATTTTAATTCCATTAATTTCATGAATCTCCAAATGACCAAAATACCCATCCTTCAAATCTAAAATCATCACATCTTTTCATTCTTGCTTATTGTTTTCTCTCTCGTAAAAAATTCTCTCTATTTATAAAATAAAATAAAATTTTAATTTGCAAAAAAAAAATGAAAAATATTGTTTGCTTTTTTTGTTGTTCTTGTTAAGTGTTTTATTTATTTTTAATTGTTGTTGTATGTAACCAATGTTAGATGCATTTTATGCACTAATATTTGCACGTTTAATCCCGTTATTCATTGCATTTCTTATACATAAACGAGCATTTATAGGCATTAACGTGATTCCTAATTACACTTAGAAAACATGGTACTTCACCAAATTATAATGTATTTTCAGGTATTGGAATGTGTTCAAATAAATGGTGGCATGAACGGGTGCTGAAACGTAAAGGAAATGAAGATGAATGTGTTGCCCAGCCAAAAGACACGCCCGAGTCAAT
Organism: Senecio squalidus; assembly: GCA_910822075.1. Taxonomy (NCBI): domain Eukaryota; kingdom Viridiplantae; phylum Streptophyta; class Magnoliopsida; order Asterales; family Asteraceae; genus Senecio; species Senecio squalidus. Next base: position 53,778,403 of record CAJVGC010000508.1, read on the forward strand.
ATGGGCATGGATCTCCACCCGCCCGGGCATAGCTGCTGCTTTGCTCGTGGGTTCAAGGTCACCCGCTCGGATTCCCAGCGAGGTTCAAATACACCCGATCGGGTAGAAACTGGGGGTTCGAGCAAACAATCTGAAGTTAAAATCGCCCGGGGCGAAATCAAGAGAGAAAGAAACCCGCCACGGGTCACGTTCAATCCGACCCGCCCGGGTTCGCTAGCTGAAGATCCGGATTTCAGTTTGTGAACGGTTATACACGATTTAACCCATTTTAAACACTAGTTTTTCACTATATTTTCATCATTGTCATTTCTGGGAACAAGTTTGAGGATTGTCAAGTTTTAATATCATCATTTCGACATTGAATTTGGCGTTTGTAAGCATTTGAAACCCGAAATTATGTCTACTTGTATGATTTTCATTACTATGCTTGGCTAATTTCTTTGTATTCGGTTCCATGTTAGACTAATTATGTTATTTGATTAATGAAATGGATATTTATTTATATTTATTTAGTGATGTTGAGTTTAATTTACGGTTAATGTTTGAATTGCATTTTGATTCTTGCTAGCTACTTGAATTAGGATATAATTCACAATTGTTTTAATTACGTTATGAAATCCGTAATTGTTTGGTAATCTAATAACGAGTAACAAAACGTTGTTTGCTCAATGTTAACCTAAATCACGCAATTATTATATTTCCTAGTGTATTGAAAGGGTAATTGTTGTTTGGAAAGTTTACCCAAAACGTTAATGCTATTTTCGATTCATTTCTAAGAGCTTATTTGGATTTGAATTAGAAAGTCATGTTTATATTAAAGAGCTTGTTTCGATATAAATAAATTGGTAAACAAAAAGGTGTTTAAGCTTGTTAACGTCTTTTTAGTATAAACTTGAATAGATATAAACTAAACGATCGTTTAAAACATCATTTCATGATTAAAGTGACATAATTGCAAAAGTCGAAAGTGGAACTGAATTGTTGTCTCATTATTGTTAATTCTAGTTTATTATTATAGCAATTAGTTTAATTAATCATCAACTTAAGAACCCCCTTTTGTTACAATAATTACTTGTTTTCAAAGACTTAAACATAATAACTTTTATCTCGCGTCATTTGGCTTCGATCCCTACTTGCCTTATATTGCGTTTGTAGTAGTTTGTAGTGGGTAAAAATCACATTTTATCTTGTAACCGGTGTGACAAACCGTGTTAACAACCATCGTTGTTGTGTTATTAATTGTTATGCTTGTATCGTTTTCAACATGCTTATAACATCCAGTTCTAGAAATTTTAATGATATTTGTGTCTACATTTCTGATCGTTTTTTATGGTACTAAACTGAAAAAACATGGTTGCATTTATACTAATTTTTATGTTAATAAACTTTATTAAAGTGGTTGTGTTTTTTCATGTTTTCCTAGTTTGTATGGTATTGAAATGCATAAGAGTGACATAGTTTATGTTTGTTTTTATGGCATAACAATGTTTTGGTTTTCCTAGTTTTTATGATATTAAGATCATTAAAGGGTACTTTGGTCATTTAACGTAATTACATTCCAATTCATTTGACTGATTTACAAACTAAACAGATAAATTGAATTGAATTCCAACCAAGAATTCAATTATCCAGATTTCTACATATTCCATTCCATAACATTGTTTTCGAGTTTCTTAGGTTGTTACGTTCTTAATGATCATATATGGGTTTGACATAATATGTCATTCTTTTTAATGTGTTAAAGTTTTTGTAGTTGTAGGATTTGATTTATGATATACTAGTTTATTTTCCGCGAATACGCGGAGAACCCAACCGAGAAAATATCAAATATATTATATAGATACCGAGAGAACATTGTGTGTCATTAACAATGTACGATAAGATGAGTTATAATTTCAGCTATTTGTCGTTTAGTTTATTAATTGTACTAGTTTATTTCTCGCTGCAACACGCGAACTTCTCTTTGTCAACAAAATCCATATATGAGAGGTTTCTACAAACTGGTTATTCGTAATTAACATAAAAGAGTACAAATACTATATTGGTTTATGGTAACGATACTGATAAGGCTTTGGGTTAAATCGGGTCTACCGGATTATAATACTCCTAACTCGCTTAAGCTCCCACAATGATAGAATCTATATATTTTTTATATCATAAAACTCTCTCAAATACGGCTTGTATCGTTCCTCACGAATATGGGTGAACGCACTTTCACGAATGAACCCTGAAACTTCAACTTCTGTTTATAGGCAAACAAACCAAACACAGCGGCTAGTAGTGATGGTAAGCACGTCCAGCGCTACTAGGTCTCGGTGATACTATGCTAGTATCGTTGGTCAAGTCAAAGTTAACAAAACTTGTAGTTTTGTTGAGTGAAGGTACTCCACTATAGTTGTACATTTTTATAACTCGATCTAATTTACACAACGAATCTTTATACAAGCTATTTGACATTATTATATACCAACATTGTTTTCAACTTTATGCTGCCGAGTAACTAATTCTTGGAGTTTAATTTTTAGCTATCCCTTCGTTATACAATCAAAAGTATCGATAATATTCAAGGAAAATATTTACTTGTCATTTGTTGTATATAATCTTCATTGTCCATGATTCTATTTCTTTGTGTTTATACGGTGGCGAAGACAAGGGGGCACTGAAAGATGCCCCTTAACGAGGCTAACTTATATAGAAATTTTTAGCTCCAACTCAACTTTAACGCAAAAAATACACAACGAGGCCCATTAATCAGCCTCCCTCTAATTTATATGATATACCATCATAATAATATCATAATAATCTTTCACACAAACACATACTATATTTTTAAAGATATTGGTGAAACCACGTCTTCAATATGATAAAAGGCTAATAGATTTTATGTTTTACTGGTTTGCATACCTGCACGAATGTTTTACGTAACATTTAAGCCATTACCGTGTATGAATGGTTGCTAGTTCTCATAGCTGGTCTATAACAAACAACATCCACTTCCCCGAGATTATGTCCACTCATAAATCCCGACAATGCCATTATTTTAGAATGAAGGTATGAGAAAAGAATACTTGGAACTTCTCATTACTATAAACTCTCTTCATCCCGGCTGTTCAAACAGAAATGATGATCTATCAATCAAGTGGTGTGATACAAGCGTTTGACCATCGATTGAATGTCAAAATAAACTTTGCTAGCGACAATATACATGAATCTTGTTGACCAAAACCGAAGCATCAATAAAATGTGAGGAAGAGAATGACAAGTAGGTGAAGCTTAACCCAAAACCTTGGTTATTAATATGTACTATTACATCAAATACTAAAAGAACCTTAATAAAACTCGAGAACCCAGTGTTAAATATAGACGGATTCTAAAAAGTTACTAAAAATGCTTGAATTTTGAGCACAATCTAAAACATAAATTAACATCCAAATAGAAGTTTGTAGTACATAAATAGGAATCAGATGAATTATCCAACATAACACTCTAGATAAGTAAGCGTAACAGTTAAACCGATCTCAACCTTGTATTGTACATGTATGTTGGTCAAACAATCTATAAGCATTCGTAAGCTTCTCGATAATGTATTGCTACCAACTTCTCGAGTTCTCGGCAACTTTCTATTGTATATTTTTGTTTAACTGCACAATTGGCTTAGAATTACTTAAAACCGTGAAGATTAGTATTTTGGCATTAGTTGCTATTTAGAAGAAGCAATGTACACCCTATGATTATTGATTAATATGAACTAGGAGAGACTCGTGCGTTGCACGAGTTCGGCGGCTTGTGTTCGTTGATATTTCATAGCGGTGTGGTTTTTCGGTCTCCTTTGACTAATCTAACTCCAAAACGTCTCGGAGACCAATGTAGTTGCTGCTGCTCGTGACACTTCTTCTCAACTTTTTTTCTTTATTTAGTAACCGCTCTAAACATGCCTGCACAGACGGGTCAATATGGGTGAGTATTTATCACTTGTAAACTGAGAAAATAACGTAGGCAGTAATCCTAATGGACTCAAAAAGGTGGTTTATATCATCCTCTACATTTAACCTCTTTTGAGATTTACCATATTCAAAATCCGAACCTTGTTCCAATTCAACAATCTCATCAGTCCCATAAAAAGCACCCATCTCGATATATACAATATGTTAAGCATCAATCAATACACAAAAACACTGTCATCATGTTGTCACCCTGCAATTCAAGAGATTCGATGTCCAGGAGCATCGATAACAGTACAGTAGTACTTGGTGGTTTCAAACTTCCACAAGGCAATATCAATCGTGATTCCACGTTCACGCTCAGCCTCTAGTTTATCAAGATACTCGTTTCATTGTCCCAGATCCTGTACGCAGAACTGAAAAGTTCTTTGCTGCTGCTGCATCTGGAGGGTAAACGTCTCTTGAGCTTGAAAGTGTTGTTGTTTCTACATTTTTCATCATCTGGAGCTAACTAATCTTTGTTATTGTCGCACACAAACTACTTAGAAAATAATTTGTTTAGTACCTTTATTAGTTAAAAAGCAAAGATAGTGTGGAAGGCTCTAACAATCATAAAAATATAGAGACATTAAATAAATCATTAAATCAAATTGAATCGTTATACCTTGTTGTGTATACCCCTGCAGCAAGAGCTGTGACACCCCCAACAGCAACAACCATCTTGTTTTGATCAGTTAATGTTGCACGCAAACCACGTAGAAAATAATTTATTTAGTACCTTTATTAGTTAAAAAGCAAAGATAGTGTGGAAGGCTCTAACAATCATAAAAACATAAAATTTGTGGTAAGGTAGCAACATAGGCAGGTTGGATAACGGGTTAAATGAGTTAAAACCGGGCAACTTTTGCTTCGGAAATAGCTGTTGCTGTTCAGTTTGCGTAGATCGGACACCATTACCAGTCACTGGTAAATTTGCAGATTGAAATGAAATTTGATTAGTACCACCATTGTCAACAGCTAGCTCCTATTGATAATCAAAGTACCTGTAAGAAACAGCTTGTTAAGAAGATTACCCCGAAATCCACTAAAGCGGATTCTGATGATGTTGATCTATAAATAAATAAATAAACAAATCGACTAAAGCAACACGACTGTAAGCCTTGGCATTTTACGATTCCGTATAATTAAGCTAATCATTTTCAATAGATAAATTTTGAAGTACAATAATCAAGTATTTTATTTCAAAAATGAAAATATGCTCTGTTTTAATATATGGTTAGTGTGCCAATAGTTATCGAAAAAAGGATCGGTTAAGTTGTAAAGACGAAATAACTTAAATCTAGTTTTAAATCTTTACCCAAGGTTCCAAATCCTATGCCAATAGTTATCGAAAAAAGGATCGGTTAAGTTGTAAAGACGAAATCACTTAAATCTAGTTTTAAATCTTTACCCAAGGTTCCAAATCCTATAGATATGAATAGGCATATACGCTAAAGACAATTTGACACCAAAAAGGTATAGACAAAGAAATGTAGTCTGTATACGCAAGCTAACATAACACCGAGGCATTCAAGGTAAAGACAATGTACAATTTTTATACAAGAGCAGAACCGCAACAGATTACAGATCTTATATCTTTTGGAACAGTCGGCGATAAAGATTACAAAAAATCGATCCTAAGAAGGTGATAAGTGGCATGAAATTGAAGTACTGAAAAACAGCACCGCAAGTAGAAGATGAATTTGTTTGTTAAACATAATATAGAATCGGAAATGAAGAAGAAACAATAAGGAAAGGATAAAATTATAAATTTATAATCTGATGTCTTCGAATCAAGATACATTATTCATTATATTTACAGTAAACCTGAAATTATTACCAGTATATAATCCGGTAAGGGAGAAGAATACATACGGCAGTCAAATTGAGGGTGTCTTATCTTCCTTCCGCTGCAAATACCTTTCAGAACGCAATATAGGTAAGAGTTATGTTCCATATCGAAGTTCAAATATGTAAAATAAATTAACGTACCCTTGACCTCTGGCCCAACGTGAAAGTTGATAGAGTTGAAATGTTTCATTTGAAGCATGACATGCAAGAAGTAGATAGTTTCGAGGACGTATCACCCAAGCAAATCTCATACACAATATCGAATACACACACATTACTGCATTAAAAACTTATAAGTTAACATAATAACAATAACCCACAAAAACTACTGGTTTTTTTATAATACCATAACCAACCTCCAGTCATGTTGCCAGATACCATCTCTGGAGGTTTTTCAAGATCCGCCATCCCCTGCCACATTTCATCAACCATAACATTTTTTATGTAGTGAACAAATAGTGTGGAAAAAAAAGGAAAAGCATACCGCTGCAACGAATCCCCAATAGGCCATAGGACCCCAGAAATGAGTCGTTTTAGGTCCAACGGGACTGTTCAGGTATGTTCTGAAGAACGACATAACTGATTTTGCTGTTAACAACCCCTCTGCAATATAAGATAATGATTAACTATAACACATCGGAAACATAAGATTTTTTGTATATTCCTTGACTATTTACATAAATTCTGTTTTCTACAAAATGTAACACTATTCGTTTCAGCAGTAAACTATTTAACCATTTTCATTATTCCGGTTTATTGAAATGCAAAACATGAACGAACTCTAGTTTAATTAAACTACTCTGATACATCAACAGGATCCAACACCGATATTTAGCGATGTAGTTTATCTGTTATAATAAGCTCTAATCCTAAACTAATCGAATTCTTTTTAATATATCCTAGAATCAAATAGACCCATCAGTTTAACAAAAATCAAATTACTTAGCCAAAGTACTGTATTCCTTATTATATTGCAATTGAAAAAGTATTAGATAACAAATCACTCATAATTTAAGGGTTTTCTAAACACAAAGCAAAGCCGAGCAACCTGTATAACAATCAAAACACTCATAAATCCTAATCAAATTTAAAAAAACAAAACCGTTAAACACGTCCGTTTCTCAGAAGTTAGAAGCTTCGATTCTAGCAGACATCATTAAGTGAATGAGAATAACTCAAAATGTCTATAATTAACATAAACCCAATTGACAAAGAAGTATAAGAGTCATAAAATAGAAGCTCACATCATTCTTAGAACGGGAAACAACACCTGGTCTTAAAGAATTTGCAATTATTGGAGGGAGATCCCAAGCTACACTCCGTTCATCCTGTATAACATTTTTTTGTAATTTGCAAACTATTTTAAAAAATTTCGACGAATATTGCTAATCGGGTCGATTTGGGTTATGCGTTGTGTCTAACGGGTCAGATGGATAAAACATTTAAAGAAATAAAAAGCTAAAATGGTAACGGTTGTTGAACGAACATACCTTTTGGTTTACAGAGTTTGAAACAGAAGCTTGTGATACATATTCGGACAATTCCTCATCTGCTAATTGCTTTAACAAATTTTGTACTTGTGACTGCTCAAGATTTGAACTTTGCAACTGCTTTAGATAAATTACATCTTTACCCCAACAACTATATGGGTACCATATTTATCGATAAACCTGAGAATTGATTTTAGATTTTGAGCGATCAAGCAAAGCTAGAGCCTAGAAATGTGTGATTTTAGAGCGTTTTCATATCCGTTTAAAAACAAATCCCTTAAATAAAATTCAAATATCGAGTTTCATAGAATAAGTAAAAGGACATACTCAGCAAGAGCAGTAGGATCCCACGAAGCCGGCACTCCTTCAACCTCTTCCTCATATCTTCCAAATCCTAATTTAATAAAAATCATAAAAATCAACGTATTGGTTAACAAAAATAAATACAACTAACAAAACCTTGATAAAAATCAAACTATGGGTTAACAAAAATAAATACAATTAACAAAACCTCTTGTCGCCCGAGAAGCTCGATTAACAACTTTCACTCTGCATTTTCAAGGCCAGAAAAAATGAGAAATTAGTGATTAAAAGAATTTAAAAAGAAACTCCACTATCCTATTGGTAAAGATTTCTGAAAGATACAGAACCCATTTGTTGACATAGGGTCCGACCACCTGGTTCGGGCCAACCCGAACTAGGTGGTCCGGATTCCGTAGCTCGATCAAGAAACGACAAAGAAGGTAAAAGACAAGAAGAATACGACAAGAAATCAACAAAAGAGGAAAGGAAAGATGCTCTGACGAAGGAACATCCTTTTAACCACTAGATAAAAGGAGTAAAATTCAAGGAGCATCCTATTGTCCAAATGGTCTCCTATAAATACCCAGGTGAATAGTAAGTATCCGCAGGTTATTTACATACAGCTTTATGCTTTTATCCATTTGTCCGAACTAGAATACTTATTCTTACGCCCGAGTTGAATCAGGGGTTTAGCCCCCCCTCAACCTGGTGTCTTTTCTTAGTGCAGGAGAATCGAACGAAGGACCAACGAAAGATCACTGAGGTTAATCCAAAGGAAAACAGGCTTCGGGTCAGACTTTGTCTAATTCAGATCTGACCTAGAAGTTCGGTAGGCTTTTGTATTAACATTTTGGCGCCATCCGTGGGACCGAAGGAGTTACTCACTCAAAATGGAAACACCTGTTGATACGATCAACTTGGTTACCAACGATGGACCAAGCTCTGATAAGAATACAGAAAAAGAAACGGAAACTAATGGGGAATTTTCGACCAAGTTCGTAAGAGACAACATAGATCTGCTAAGGGCATTAGTAGAGGGACACGAGCGCTCGGAATCATTGAGAAAAATGAAAGGGAAGGTGGGAGAAGGTCCTCAGAAGGAGGGATTTAAGGGAAGAAGGTTAAACTTCGATGAAGAAGAAGAATCGGAGGATGAAGGTGAAGATTTGAGTTTGCCATACCAGTCGGATTTCTCCTCCAAATTCACGAAGAGAATAGCCAGATTCCCAATCCCACCAAAGACGAAAATGCCTAGTATCATTCGAACTTATGATGGATCCGGGGATCCGGATGATCATCTCAATACCTTTGCCGGAGCCGCTGAGACGGAGCTATGGTTGGTGTCGTATGTTTGCACAAACACTCGTTGGACCAGCGCGAATTTGGTTCCAAGCGCTAGAACCGGGACAGATAGATAGCTACAAGGAGTTGGAAGTGGTATTTGGATCGTTCTTCACTCAGCAAAGGAAATATTTGAAAGGACCGACAGATGTCCATAAAACGAAGCAAAGAGACGGGGAGGGATTCAGAGAATTTGTGGAAAGATGGAAAAAAGAGATGTTACAAGTAAAAGGAGCTTCGGAAACCATGAAGATTTCAGGATTCATGGAGGGAATTAAACCGCCCACGCTAATAGAATCTTTCAATGCTAGAGTCCCTAATACAGTGGAAGAAATGATGGTAAGGGTGAAAGAATTCATCAAAGGAAAAGAGGCATCGGGACGAACGGAGGAGTTAGGAGGGCGAATGACGGGAAGCTCAGGAACCTCATGGAAAGGGCCGGGAGTACCGACACCTAGGTCGATACAAGGGAGAAGATCGTTCGGCTCACCCAACAGATCTCACAGGTACGGGGGAAAGTTTCCCGTGTCCCCCATTTCCCCGCGAAACAATCCTATTTCGGGACCACGGGATAGTAGGAGAAGCGTCCATTTCACCGAACTTCTGAAAACACCGATGCAGATCATGAACACAGAGAGAGGGATTAATCTAGTAAAACCACCTCCAGGGACCCTTCCTGGAACTCCGGAGAAGGGAAACCTAGATAGATACTGTGATTTTCACATGGATAGAGGGCATGCCACAAACGATTGTTACGCGTTGAAGAAGCAAATTGAGGAGGCTGTTCAAACGGGGAAATTTAACCATTTGGTTCGGGATATAAGAGGAGGAAACAAACAAGGAAGAAACGATAAAGGCCCCAGAGGAAGGCCGAAGGAGATCCACATGATTAGAGCAGTGGATAGGATAGAACCAGAGTATGAGAAGGAAGTATCAAGAGACTGGATGAATCAGGTTATAGCATTCCCCCATTGAATGCTATACGCCCCACTGATGACCCAATGCTTATTAAGGCGCATGTGGCTGATCACCTAGTCCACCGGATCTATATAGACGATGGAAGTGCATCGGAAATCATGTTTGAACATTGTTTTCGAGAATTAGATCCGGCCTTGAAGCGAAGAATGAAAGTAAAAGAGGTTCCATTGGTAGGGTTTGCTGGGCAAACAAAGTCCTCCCTCGGAGAAATAAGTTTACCGGTGCAACTGGCTGAGGGCGATAAGGTCCGGACAGTGTGCATGAGCTTTCTAGTGGTGGCAGCCGCATCTCCTTATAATTGCATTTTGGGAAGGCCAGGTTTGAAAAAGTTAGGGGCAGTAGCATCAACTGTGCATGGAATGATGAAGTTTCCCACACCCGGAGGGATAGCCACCATCACTTCGGAGGGAGGCAGAGGTTGTCATCAAGTGCAAAGACTAGTAATGGAAGAGAACAAGACGATAGAAGAACAGGTCCAGGTTAACCCGAGTTTTCCGGATCAAATGATAACGATTGGGAAAGCTTTAACGGAGGAAACCAAAAGAAGGCTAGTGACAATGTTAAAACAAAATAAGGAAGTATTTGCGTGGAAACCGGAGGATATGACAGGGATACCAAGAGAGATAGCAGAACACCGATTGAGTGTTTATAAGGCTTCCGAACCAGTGGTACAAAAGAAAAGAGTCCTTGCACCGGAGAGAAGTAGGGCAGCATGTGAAGAAGTGGATCAATTGGTAAGAGCAGGGATACTCCGAGAGGTTAGATACCGCACATGGGTAGCTAATCCAGTCATGGTACCAAAAGGAGACAAGACATGGCGGATGTGTGTGGATTTCAAGGACCTCAATAACGCATGCCCCAAGGATGCGTACCCTTTGCCGGAGATTGACCTGAAGGTGGATTCATTGGTAGGATTCAGATATAAGTGCTTCTTAGACGCATATAAGGGATACCACCAGATACAGATGGCCCGGGAGGACGAAGACAAGACGGGTTTCCACACGGACCAGGGAGTATACTGTTACAAAAAAATGCCATTCGGACTCAAGAATGCTGGTGCTACATATCAAAGGCTTATAGACAAGGTATTCAAGAACCATATAGGCCGAAACATGGAAGCCTATGTAGATGATTTGGTAATTAAAAGCGAAACTGAAGGAGCAATGTTACAGGACATTAGAGAGATATTCGAAGTACTGAGAAAAGTAAACATGAAGCTGAACCCCAAGAAGTGTTCGTTCGGGGTAGAAGAAGGCAAGTTTTTGGGCCATATCATCATGCCTCAAAACATTCGGATTCATCCGGATAAAGTAAAGGCTATCACCAACATGGCGGCACCAAAAACACTACAGGAGGTGCAAAGTTTGAATGGAAGGATAGTGGCATTGGGAAGATATCTCTCCAAATCGGCCGAAAGAGCGTTACCCTTTTTCAAAACACTGAAGCAGTGTATGAACAAGAAGGATTTCAGGTGGACGGAAGAAGCAGATAAAGCTTTCCAAGAAATGAAAAAGTACATCGTCAATTTACCATATTTAACGGCACCCCGAAAGGAGGAAACCTTATTGGTATACTTAGCAACTAATGGAGAAGTAGTAAGTGCCGTGCTCCTAGTGGAAAGAGAGAAGAAGCAATTACCTGTCTACTTCATCAGCAAGGTGTTGCAGGGAGCGGAGCTTAACTACAACTCGTTAGAGAAGCTCTCTTTGGCTCTCTTATTTACATCAAGGAGACTAGGAAGATACTTTCAAGCGCACAAGATAAAGGTAATTACAGACCAGCCATTGAAGCAGATACTGACTCGTCCGGAGATGGCAGGAAGAATAGCAAAATGGGCTATTGAGTTAGGAGGCCACGACATAGAGTATGCCCCAAAGACAACAGCAAAAGGGCAGGTGTTGGCAGATTTTCTAAATGAGATTCCGGACCAAGGGGTAGTGTTGGCTGAACCAGAGACGGTGCTAGGGAAAAGAAAAAGAACAAAGGGAACCACCTGGAAGTTATATACCGATGGAGCGGCCAGCAAAGAAGGGGCCGGAGCAGGTATCATCCTTACTAGTCCGGAGAAGGAGGAATTCGCATATGCCATCCGTTTAAAGTTCCAAAGTTCAAATAACGAGGCAGAGTATGAAGGGGTGTTGGCCGGACTGAAGTTGGCTAAGAGCATGAAAGTGGACAGATTGCGAATCTATGTTGATTCGAAGCTCGTGGCAAATCAAGTGAATGAAGAATATGGTGCAAAGGATGATCGGATGAAGAGATATAGAGACAAGGTGGTAGCTCTTATGAAGGAGTTTGATTCCTGTAAAATCAAGCAAATACCAAGAAGCAAGAACAAGAGGGCAGATGTTTTCAGCAAAGTGGCATCTATAGCTGGAGCAGCAATAGAAGCCTTGGCTAGTAACATCTTCCTGGAAGCAATTGAGAGAAGATCTATTGATGAAGAGGTTGAGGTGAACGTTATAGTTGAGGAAGAAGGAGTCACATGGATGACACCTTTGGTGGAGTACCTGACTAACGACACGCTGCCTGAAAATACAGTAGAGGCCAGGAAAATCCGGATGAAGGCCACTCAATATGTCATGATGGAAGGAGTATTGTTCCGAAGGAACTACCTGGCACCATTGCTCCGGTGTGTAGGCCCCTTACAGGCTAACTATGTGATCAGAGAGGTGCATGAAGGATCTTGCTTAATGCACGCGGGGCCAAGGGCAGTGGTGGCCAAGGTAATGAATTTGGGGTATTATTGGCCCACAATGCATCAAGATGCATACCAGGAGATAAGAAAATGTGATTCGTGTCAAATCCATGCACCGATCCCCAAGCTTCCTAAAAGTGACATGATTTCAGTTACAGCAGCTTGGCCTTTCTTTAAGTGGGGAATGGATATAGTTGGACCATTTCCGGAAGGCCCAGGAAAGGTCAAATTTTTGTTGGTAGCGGTGGATTATTTCACCAAATGGGTCGAAGCAAAACCCTTAGCGCGAATTACGGGAGCACAAGTGTTGAAGTTCTTCTGGGAAAATGTGGTATGCAGATTCGGATTACCAGCCGAAGTAGTAACTGACAATGGCAAGCAGTTTGTAGATGAGCCTTTCAAGGGGTGGTGCGAGCAGATGCAAATTAAACAAGTCAAAACGTCCGTAGCACACCCCCAAGCCAATGGACAAGTGGAACGAATAAACCGAAGTTTGGTGGAGGGAATCAAGATGCGTTTGGGGAGGTATGAGCGTAATTGGGTGGATCAAGTCCCAAATGTACTCTGGGCACACCGAACCACGAAAAAGCCAAGCACACAGGAAACACCCTTCAGCTTGACCTATGGTTCGGAAGCTGTGATACCGCCAGAGATAGGAATGCCCACTTACAGGAATGCGCAGCGGGAAAGCGTAGATAATGAAGGAGAGTTGCGTATCAATTTAATGTTGGCAGAAGAAAGAAGAGAAGCAGCACACATTCGAGAAGCCCGATACAAGAAGAGGATCGAACAATATTATAATCAGAAGGTTCGGAAGGTCAGTTTTAAGGAAGGAGAGTTCGTGTTTCGGAAGAATGAAGCAAGTAGGCAGGAGGATGAAGGTAAACTGGGTCCGAAATGGGAAGGACCCTATCAGGTGATACATAGCAACGGAAATGGTTCGTACAAATTAAAGCATCTAGATGGAACCTCAATCCCTCGAACCTGGAATGAAATGAATTTGAGAAAGTGGTACATGTAATGCCGGGGTCTGCCCGAGGAAAAGAAACATTGTACTTCCTTTATGCCAAGTAGAGTCTTGATGATTCAAAGACTTAAGTTCTTTTGTTTATTCTATTTATTAGCAAGTAATAGTCTGTAATACCGGGTTTTTCCCCGAGGCAATTTTTACCGTTGAAAGACGATGAATGATAACAGATGCATTTGGTTCGTTTATTGTTCTTACTAATCATATACCGGATCAAAATCCGATGAAAATAACACGGCTTGATTTAACAGCCAAGTACACCCCAAAGGTGTAATTCCGAATGACGATTCGAGGCAATACCGAACTATCTGGTTCGATGATAATACAAGATTCCAAAACAGAAATTAGCAATATAAACACAACACATGGAAACATAAGGCACTGTCATTCAAAAGGGGATTTAAAAACCCCTATATCGGTCATACAAGAAACTGAGAAAATTGCGCCAAATCTTTCGGTCATACATGAACATACTAAAATAAACTAACACCTAAGAATTTTATGCTTCAGGATTGTCCATTCCAGGAGACTCTGGCTCCGGTAGTACAGGTTGCACAGCTTGAAAAGCTTCGAGTGTTTGAGTGCTGGTGGCCGCAAGAGCATATAGATACGAATATGAAGTTTGTCGAAAAGCCTCTTTTGCTTCGGTGAGGGCGGCTTCAGTGGAAGGATCATGAAAAGGGGACTGTGTGATCCTTTGCCCTAACCGATGCAGCTTATGCCCAGCCACAACACCATCATGGCATCCGGATCGGTAATGGGCAACATTAACGTTGGAATAGGCTTCGACAAAGTCTTTGCTCTTTAACAAACCTTCCGCTATATGTTTTGGACCCTGGGAAATCCCGTTCCTCCTGAAGGATAGCGTTTGTAGACTCCAACTCCACAACATGACGTTCCAACTCCTGCAGACGTTCCTTCTCTTGCACTGTGTCCTTTGTTATTTGAGAGATTCGGGCTTCGGAAGCTTGAAGATCAGAGGACAGGGTGGTAATTTGCTCTTTCAAACCCTTCACAGTCCGGCTATGTTGGATGTTTAATTCCCCTAAAGCCCGAACTGCATCCTCGTTCACCGATGAAGACTCAACACCGGAAGTCCGAGCTTTCTTTAGCTCCTCTACCTCCTGGCGGAGCAAGGCAACTTCATTTTCATGTTCCTTCTTTTCGGCGTCAAGACGAACCTGAAGAGCGTCTGCCCTTTGGTTACTCAGAGTAGCGTTTCTTTCACAAGCCTTCTTCAACCTAATTTGATCCCGAACTTCATCCTCGGAAACAAGCCATCTTGATCGGACCTCAGGAGCAACCACCAAAAGCTGAGATACTAAGTAGTCAAATTGTTCGGCTAGAGCAAGGTCAGTGGTATGGTTAAGACGAATGATTTCAGCCGGAGTTGACATAGTATCCAGGAGGTCACGAAAAACCTCAGCTTCGGTATACAGGGAACGGTTATACACCTCTTTAAAACGAGGTTGAAATTTTTTGTTAGCAATGGAGGCATCAACACCGTTCAATTCCTGAGTCTCAAGGAGGGGTTCCTTGTCCTTCGGTTCTTTGTCCTTTGGATCTTTCTCCTTCGGATTTACAGGCTTGCCAGCACCTTTGACACCAAGACTTTTCTTTCGGGTGGTGTATTGCTTTTCCTTGATGAGAGGGGACTTTCCTTTGCTTTGCTCAGATGAAGCAGAAGGCTTCTTGGGTGTAACGGTCTTTTTTACCCCAGATGAGGACCTGCTAGAAATAACAACGGGCGAGGCTTGGGAGCCCTCAATATTCTCCTTCGAGGTGGAAAGAATAGGAGGTTCCAAAGTCTGCCCGTCCTTCGGACCCATACCGGACGAACCTGCACCAGGCCCCTCTGAAATTATAGATTTTTGTTTCGACAGATTGGGAGGTTGATCGACCTCACTCTCATGACGAGAATAACCCTCCTCCTCCAGAATCTTATCTATTTCGGACTCAGTTTTGCCCTTGGGGGTAGCAGGGCATGATCTGTTGGAGTAAGTGGGGTTTTCCTCGAAAACAAGCTCCTCCGATTCGGTATCATCGGAAGAAGAGGAAGATTCATCTGTTTCGGAATATCGCCCATATTCTTCCGAACCAGCTTCTTCGGAGGCAGCGAAGAGCTCCTCAGTATCAGGACTAGGCTCCTTAGCAGGAGGAGAGGGAGCTGAAGTTGATGCATGTCTTTCTTTTGTTTTTGAAGCTTGAGAAGTGGGTGGAACCTTAACAGTTTGCTTGGTCTTCTTGAGAGGGGGACCTTTCGTGGCTTTCTTGGAGGATTTTCTTTTTCTTTTAACAACAGTCTGCGCTTCGGCATCGGTATAAGGCGTTGGTATATTATCATTCGGAGTAACGACACGATCCAGAGTCGTGCTTAAAAAACTAGGCGCACCCGCAGCAAGGGGAGCCGAACCAACCACAACGCCTTCCCAACTCTTCATCTCCAAAAAAGTTATAAGAGGTAACGCTGTATCACGAAGCAACAAGTGTTAGCTTACGCTAACACATAAATAAACATAGGCAGGAAGAAAGAAAGATCGAACCTTTGTCTTCAAATCTTAGGCTGGGCCGAGCCTGAGGACGATTCCAGTTTCGGCTTAATCCGGTCAGAACTAGGATCCTTTCCGGATAAGAGCGAGCTCTGATTGGATGAGTCTGCAGATCCATAACAAGATCAAAATCTAGATCCGTCTTATCAGGCTCCGGATCAGTAAGGACGTCACCCCTCGTGCACCACCTCATGCGAATCGGAGCAACGGAAGCATTGACAAAAAAGAAACGATTTTTCCAATTTTTTAAAGAGGTTAGATACCATTCGATGCACACCGGAGCATTCCGTCTCTTGTCGACGGTCAGCCAATCTCCGTTTAAACCCACCTTGTAAAAGTAACGGAACGACAGTAGATCGGGAGCCTTATTGAAAGCACGGCAGTGGATCTCGAAGTTTGTAATCTTGTTGGCCCCTAAAGGGTTCATCTGAGACACGTGACCTTTGAAGTATTGGATAACGTCAAGGTAGAAGCGGGAGAAGGGGAGCCGAAGGTTCGAGTATTCGAACCAAGCGCAGTAGACTCCGATTTTGCCCGGAGGAGCGTCTCGGATGGTATCGTTAGCCCCAGGAAGAACGGCACCATAAGATTCATCAATTTGATAGGTTTTGCAAAACGAAGCAAAATCTTCGACAGGCATGGTGTTGAACGTTTCCTTCAAGTTTTCTTTCGATTCTTTGGCCATTCTGTAAGGAAGAAAAACGAGTATCGGAATAGGAAGAGGTTCGGAGAAAAATGAGCAGAGGTTCGGAGAGAAAGTGTGAAATAAATGAAGAAGGAGCGTCCCTATTTATAGGGAAGTGGCAGGCACCTCAAGGGTCGCGCGTGGCCTTTAGAAGGGTGTGACACGTAAGCGACACGTGGGCAAGTGTGAAAAAGCTGGCAACGTTCAATCCACAAGAACTCGCCACGTGTCAAGATGTAGTACAGCTGGATCGATCAAACCACCAGAACGCGCCACGTGTAAGCGTTTAAAGATAGCTGAACCACACCAACCATAAGGATTCGACACGTGGAAATGAAAGGGGAAGTCGAAGGACAAGGGCATAGGCTCACCGAAGTAACAGAGAGAAGACAAACACTCAATCTTAAGTCCAGTATTATATCTCGATTTCTTCGGAATATAATACTAGACTTGGGGGAGTTGTTGACATAGGGTCCGACCACCTGGTTCGGGCCAACCCGAACTAGGTGGTCCGGATTCCGTAGCTCGATCAAGAAACGACAAAGAAGGTAAAAGACAAGAAGAATACGACAAGAAATCAACAAAAGAGGAAAGGAAAGATGCTCTGACGAAGGAACATCCTTTTAACCACTAGATAAAAGGAGTAAAATTCAAGGAGCATCCTATTGTCCAAATGGTCTCCTATAAATACCCAGGTGAATAGTAAGTATCCGCAGGTTATTTACATACAGCTTTATGCTTTTATCCATTTGTCCGAACTAGAATACTTATTCTTACGCCCGAGTTGAATCAGGGGTTTAGCCCCCCCTCAACCTGGTGTCTTTTCTTAGTGCAGGAGAATCGAACGAAGGACCAACGAAAGATCACTGAGGTTAATCCAAAGGAAAACAGGCTTCGGGTCAGACTTTGTCTAATTCAGATCTGACCTAGAAGTTCGGTAGGCTTTTGTATTAACACCATTCAAGTTAATAAGAAGGCAATTTAAGATTCATTATCCTATTAGGCACAACCATCTACTTAGACCACAACAACTGACGCCAACAACAAACAACAGAAATCATACCTTCCGAAAAAAACAAATGCAGATGAGCAGCTCCACAAGAATAACGACAACCGAGCGTGAAGAAGCAAATGAGGGAACACGAAGAAGACACGCGTCAACCAAAGGGAAGCAGAAAACGCCAGCGAAGAAAGCACGTGTGTATGTGTTGGTTCTGCGCATCAGTTGATGGACTGGATCATTTCGGCAGCCGGAGTAGAAGCCCAAAGCCCAAAATCGAATTAAAAATAATATTAGGCGCGAAATCATATGCAGATCGGAGATTTAATAGTAGGATAGGTAATGATTGTGACATAGTTGGTATGTTTGGAGTTTTGTCCTAGCAAAGAGCATCTCCAATGTTAACACTAAACATATACAAAAAGCTTTTCCGATACATACACTAAACATAACACTGAAATAGTATGATAAATGGTAAATACTCAGATTTCATCCAATTTGGCATTACACTTACACTATTCATTAACATTTAAAAAATATATATAACTTCTATCAAAAAATACAAAAGTTACATATATAACTTAAAAAATAATAATTGACTTATAGTGGATATATTTTTATATATATCTTACTAATACCTTTAAGAAGAACCTAAATTTTATGCATATTTCAAATAATTTTTTGAATATTTCTTGTTTTATAGAATTTTAGAATAATTCATTATCATTACTATATTATTTAAAATAACCAAAAAGGTAAATAAATGTACTAAAATTAAATTAAAAGGATAAAATATAATACTTCTTTGTGTTTTTTTAATTACATAAAAAGTTTTAATGCAAATATTTGGTATAAACATTGGAGCGAAAGTGATATAATCTAAAAATATTTCTAAAAGATTATGTACTTTTACACTAAAAAAATGTTTAGTTAGTAGCTCTACTTAACTTTTAGAGTAAATTACACCGTTGGTCCTTATGTTTGTACCAAAATTACTAGTTTGAGGCTTTTTTAAAAATAATTACACCAGTAGTCCCCATTGTTGTAATTCTCTTGTATCGGTGATCCATTTTTCTAACGTCCGATAATATTCAACGATTTGAAGGTCATGTGTCCCATCTAAGAAAAGAAAAAAAAACCTTTAAATCCAATTTTTCTTTTAAGAGCTCCACATTAAACATATACATTGTAAGTAGGACTAAAAATCTTAAAAATAAACAAGAGGAGAGAGGTCGGATCAAAAACAAACAAACATGATGCTAGTCGTCCGTTTTGAACAGGACGAGTCAAAACCCGGTTCAATTTTATTTAGAGTTTCGTTACATTTATTTTCTCACCCTTTTGGTTTTTAACCAAAAACTTTTGCAGAAATCAAACCCGTAACTATAGAAAGTTGCATACATCCTTATCGTGACGCTATCTAGACACTATCAAAATCTTTCATTTTACTTCCACTACATCATTATATTGGCAAATGGAAATCTATGAATGGTTTAACTGATGAATCATTGTCCAGTACTCTAGTCCAATCTGACATTTGGTCCTACTTTAAAACCATTGAAAAAAACTCTATTTTTGTTAGTAGTAGGCACAAGACAGGTTGGTTCGGATAATTTACCTTTTTTAAACCATACTCAATGGACCTGTCACGTGTATCCGATTTTAACTACCCTAAACATGACGAATATCCACCGTTCCGATCGTAGATACCCTAAAACGACACTTTAAATCAAACAGATCGACTAAGTTTTTCGATTTCACGGTTCTTTTAAACATCCCTAATTTTTATCAACCCTAAGGTCAACATAACATGAAGAAACTCCATTGTAACATTTGACCTAAAGTCAACAAACTATGCATAATATTCCATTGTTATATTCCCAAAAGTCCAAAATTTGTCAATTTGAACACACACTCACACCATATATCTATATCTATATCTATATCTATATCTATATATCTATATATGTATCACTTCTCAACCATATAAACCCTAACCCTCTCCATCACACAAATCAATCTGAAACAAACAATGGCTTGTTCATCTGCAGCTTCAGTTGCTTTAATTTCATCTCCAAACCCTAGAAATTCCTCTTACATTTCCCCCAAATCATCTTCCCTCACTCAAACCCTAAGTTTTTCCACCTCTTCTTCCATCACTTTTCGATCGAAATCGCTCCGGTCCTCGGTCTCTGTTCGTCCCGCTGCGAACCGGTGTAACGGTTTCGTTGTTAAGGCTGTAAGGCTTTCTCATTTTGTATGACTTGTTTTGACTCATTGACTATGAATAATTGTTTTAGGTTACTTATAAGTAGTGATTGAATTTAGTTTTTTTTTTTTGTTTCGATTTCTTCGATTGTTAATGTATTTTAGCTGTTAGTTGATATAAATGTAGAAATGTGTTAGTAATTAGTAGTGATTGATTCGTATGTAATCGAGTATCAGAAACTTAATTACTCTTACAAGGAAGTGACAATATAGTCGAATTTGGCCTTACGAATATATATACCTAATAAACAAGGTTTCGTGGCTTATTGCTAACTTAGTATGTATAAACGCGCATACATGACATATATATCATATCATTGCTTTAAATAGAATTTCGGCCTTCGGATGTCAATGTTTTATGCAAGCATGTCGGCATATTCTTATAACGTAAGAGGAAAACAAGTGATACATGAATGTAGAAAATGTTTGTGCTCAAATTTGATACATTTTTATAAGGGCACATGGAGGGAAATTTCCATTGATGCTTCATAGGAAAGTTGATTTAGCTTTTCCGACCTCCATTCGAAATGAAGTTTCTAAGAAGTAATCAATAGGAGGTTTGACTTCATGAGTCCCGAATAAATGTAACATTTTCCCTTTTTGGGGTCTTCTCCAAATAGGCACTTACGTACTTTTTTTGGGAAGCAATTACAACTGCGGAAAACTGTATCCAAGATCCTCTCATATGCTACGTAGGGCTATTAAACTCGTCGTATGGACCTTGACAATTAGCAAGGCCAGGAACCTAAAAAGCGGATAGTTTGAATAGTTTGCAAAGCGAGTGTGGGTGTAAGTGATATATAGTTATTTGGCTCAAAGACCAAATTCTCAAATCAACAACTTTGGTCATAAATATCGATACATGATGACCTAAATGATTGGTCTTGGAGTCATTGATCTTGAAATCACAAAATTATATACCCCTTGTACTCGCACTTTGCTTGTAAACTGATCATTTATTGGGTTACTCGTGTTTTTTAGTCAAGTTCTATATGATAGGTTTTGTAGCACAATTTTTTGTTGGAGAATTATGATCTTGGATAGTTGATGCAAGTTTCCTCAATTATAACCGCTCTTTTAAAAATTTCGGTAGGATTGATTCTATGTTGTAAGGTTTCAGGTAATTGTATATAGTGGATACCTGCAGTCGTAAATTCTAAATAAATAAAGAGTCAAGGATAGTGTATGCATTCATATATATATATATATATATATGTGTGTGTGTGTGTGTGTGTGTTTAGCATAAGCAAGTAATTTGGGAACTAAACTCATTTCATGACTCAAACATGTGTACTATTATTTGGATACAAATATTAAATACCGAACATTCCATATCTTTATGTAGGGACTACCGCTAGTTGGAAATGTCGCACCAGATTTCGAAGCTGAAGCTGTCTTTGACCAAGAGTTCATCAATGTAATTGAATTGATCTGTATCTTACCTTCTAATTTGTTGATAAATTTGTCTCAATGTCGAGTCCTTTTTAACTCTATGATGTATGTAATTGCAGGTTAAGCTCTCTGATTATATTGGAAAGAAATACGTGATTCTCTTCTTCTACCCACTCGACTTCACTTTCGTTTGTCCAACTGGCGAGTTCAACATTTTATTCACTTGCATAAGTTTTATGTGGTAAAATAATTCTCGTTTCATTCATTATGTTTATGATTTGCAGAGATCACTGCTTTCAGTGACCGTCATGCTGAATTTGAGAAGATAAACACAGAAATATTAGGGGTTTCTGTAGACAGTGTGGTATGTTTCCGTATGATACAATACAATATTTCTTTGTCAAGTTAATTGGTATATATCATTACTTTTTTGTTGTTGTTGTAGTTTTCGCATCTTGCATGGGTTCAAACAGATAGAAAGTCTGGGGGTCTTGGTGATCTCAACTATCCATTGGTTTCTGATGTCACCAAATCAATTTCAAAAGCTTTTAATGTATTGATTGAAGACCAGGTACGCCTTTTATATTGTTATTTGCTAGTTTTTGGAACATTTGGCCACAACTTGTGTGCTAAAATTGTTTTTCTGATAAGTCCAACGCATTAAATGAGCAAAAATTGTTTGAAAAGAAACATGTCAAATGGGTTGCACGGGTCAAATGTTTTCCGACAGAGTATTTTAATTTGTAAAGCAGAAAATTCTGTAATCATGATTTTTGTCTCTAAATTTCAGGGAATTGCATTGAGAGGGCTTTTCATCATCGACAAGGAAGGCGTTATCCAACACTCGACCATTAACAATCTTGCAATAGGAAGAAGCGTAGATGAAACATTGAGAACACTTCAGGTAGATAAATACCATTTTACCCCTCCGTTACTAAAACTAATTAAACTTGATTAGTTTGTCCAGTATAATGTGATTGCTTCGAATGGTAAAACTTGACGTTTTATTTATGATTGTACTGTAGGCTTTGCAATTTGTACAAGAGAATCCCGATGAAGTATGCCCAGCTGGATGGAAGCCTGGGGAGAAGTCAATGAAGCCCGACCCTAAACTCAGCAAGGAATACTTTGCAGCAATATAATTTGGTACACTTGTGAACACAAACGTATCTATTGAATGTGTAAGATTGGGTTATGAGAGTATTTTCTTTTTCGGGGTAATAAAGCTTGTTCAACTATTCTATCCTTTTGTTAAAATTTTCGCTATAACAAACGTATGTTTGCATATTTTCTTATGTATCTTAGTTACTCTCCTTTACAATTCTCTGTTCTTTAAACTTTTTTTGTAGAGGTAGGTCTCTAAACTTGCTAAGTCTTATTTAAGCAGATATTTTACTCGTTTTCGTAGTTTGATGCTTACGGGGACGTCATGTTTTGTAACTTGTACAAATTGCTTTTTTTTTTCGTTCTCATGCCTAAACGACAAGTGTCAAAATAAAAAAAATGAAGATTGGGAGAGAAATCCGTGACACTTGTGTGACAAATGAATTAGACTCGAGTTTACACTCGTGATATGTCTTTGGTCTATTCATCATTTTCATCACCAAAATGGCTCATTCGAGACTCAAAATTTACATAGAACATGTAATGACTAGAACGAGACAAATAAAAAACATACTACAAAAGTTATTAACATTGTTTTAAACAATCATCAAGATGTGGTAGTGGTAAAACGTCTTAGTGTCCTTACAAAGGTCTCAGGTTCGAATCTCTTTAAATAAACGTCTTGAAATGACCATGAAAAAGGAAAACGGTCGGGTAAATTTGCATCAAAGACTTGCCCTCACTAGATATTAAACAACGTACATAAAAAACCTCTCCTTTTATCCGTTTATTAACATTGTTTTAATTCTTTACCCAACTTAACACCACTATTTATGGTAGTCAAAATACGGTTTTGTCTTTTTGTTCATGTTTGATTGTACTTGGAAAAATAAGATTAAGATTGGAAAGTAATGGGTCTAAAAAGTACGAAAGAAAATAAAGGAAATAAAATAATGAATTGTAAATTAATAAGAAAAGGCCTTTTGTTACTTTTTATATACTTTAAATTAACATTAATAAGAATTTACAAAGTGACAGAAGACAAGCGGGCAACAAGTTGTGCCGCTAATCCTTTTTGGATTGTAAAGTCAATATGTTTAAACACTACATCTGTTGATTTAGGTGTTATAACATTGTTATGCATAAACCGTTGAACTCGAGTGAGTAGCTCTACCGCCTCCGGTGCAAGGAAACCGAAGGTATCAAAAGCAAAGGAATAAACACGTGTTGATTTTTACTACATGATTTCTCGTGTTTGGTCACTTTGCCTGAAGCGACCTTCAAAACAGCCTGACCCGCTGTGAAACACGTGTTTATTTTAATTTTTTTTATAAAAATATAGTTTTGGAGTATGTTTAAAAATTTAAACAAACGCATTTTCAAAATATAACTTACTATAGATTTCTTTTATTTAACTTTTTAAACATATCCCGAATATATATATTTAATAAAAGTCTTTTAATTTTTTTATTGTCAAAGAGTCAAAGTTTAATAAAACTACAAAATATGAAAATATGAGTGCTTGAACTTTATTTGTGGTTATCTCAATAATTTAACTTTTTATTAAAATATTTAACAAGTTATTTGAATTAATTAAAATACACTAAAATGGATAAGAAAACTTTTAAATAACAAAAAAGTTGTTTCTCCAAAAACAGCTTAATTATTTTCAAAACCAAAGGCCCCTACCCTCATCCGTTTCCTTCATTAGAAAGAGGCCCCCTCCCATAAAACCTTCTACCTAGGCATCATTGGAAGACGTCCCGTTCGGTGTCCTCGTTGTTCAATTAGCTACATATCGCGCGTGCTCCTCTTCCAAACAAGTCGACACATTTACAAAGTGCAAAAATTGGTCCAACCGAAGAAACAAGATAACGATTGTATTGTTGATTATAGTTTTGGTGATTTGAAAGTTTAAAATGTTGTTATACATGTAGATCACCCAAAAGTATCTTATTTAAGCCTTTAACGACAAAATAGAATCAAACGCGTTTAGATTAGGGCCAACTCGATGTGCATGGTGTGTGATCATGGAAGACTCTAGGCTGGAAGTGACATGTTTTTTCCGAATACATGTATATATTTGTCTAATAACTTTACAAAAAACAAAAAAAATGTATTTAGGCCACAATTTTATTTAAAAAAAAAATTCTATGTAAAAGAATGTTGTTTATAAGAAAGTCCCGCATTAGACCTTCATACTTTTTGGACCGACTCTGGTTTAAACTAGTATGATATTTAGTTTCATTATTGTTATATGGTTCGGTTATAGTCGTATTGAACTATTGATTGAGTACGACCCAATGAGCATCCCTAGCCATGGTTATAATGGGAGGCCCTCCCATACTATCATTAACCAAACACGACACACCTTTTGCTTTAAACATACTCTACTCATGGTATTAAATTCTCTTTATTTCAGCCTAAAAGATATGACCATATTCACAAGAATAATTATAAATTTTTTGTCAACGAGAGTTTGTCCTATTGGTAGAAGGTTGTCCTCCCCTATGGGAGGTCTTTTGTTCGAGTTTTCCTCCAAAGTTTCCTACTTATGTGAATATTAGGATGGCCCCGAATCACTAACATTGTCGTTCTAAAAAAAAAAATTATAAATTTTCTTCAAGGCTAGGAATAAAAGCTACTACTATCTAAACTTTGTTGTATATAATTGTTTACAAATCACTCACTAATTACAGACTTATTGCAATTTCGGTGTATGTTTTATAAGCCCAAATTTTTAGTTTATGCAAGGGTTTAATGAGCTTATTACTGTTTATTATGACATGACAAACATTAATAAGCCCATAAACCGTTATATAAGATAGAAAATCCGAGCTTATAAAACATATGTCGAAATTTCAACAAGTCATAATACCGTTATATAAGCTTAAACAAACACACCCCTAAGTCACTATGCCCACTTAATTCAAACTATTTAGTGGCAATCATTTTTAAAAGTTGAGTGGAGCAATTTCTCACTTTCTCTTTAAACTTTACTTTGAAATAAAAAAACACATTTCCAAAATATTCATTTGAGTTTAAGCGTTTTTATGATTCTAAATCATACATTTAAAATTTATTAAAACGGCCTTTATTTCGGCTTACTTAATCACTTAAGAGCTAATCTAGATTCTAAAAGTTTTATAAGCTTATTTCTTCCAACTTATTAGTTTATTAGATTGAACTTATAACATTAAATAAGTTATAAGCTCAAATTGTCAAACTTATAAGCTCAAGAAACGAACCTTATAAGTTTTTTAATTTTTGAAGAAACTCATAAACCCTTTAAATTAGTCGAAACAAACCTTCTAAAATCGCATCGAAAGTTACTTCCAAAGGTAGAAAAATCGATTTTTTTTAATTATTTGCTTATGTCCAATCAAGCATTGAATTAAAAAAAAAAACAATTGGGTAAATAATATATAACGGGACCCACAAATATCAATTTTTATCTACTTATGAGTACGGATGGACTGAAAATTTAATGCAAAGTTTTGATAAGTCGTTGGTCTATGCGTCGGTGATGGCTAAAATCCTATGGAAGCACTATTTTGTGATATCGCTAAACAAATTCATCGGTATCTGGGGATATCTCGAGACCTTTGCTTTTAGCTTCTACCAATTAGATCATGTTTTTATGTGTTGGAACATAATTGACAATCCAAGATGTAGTTCGACAAGTATTGTAGCCTTCGTTCTACATTTTTAGCCGCTATTGCGACTTCATTGTTCATTCTTGATTATCGGTTTCTGATTCCATTCATCATCATATGCCATTGCTTCTTAATTAAAAGTTGATTAATCAACAATATTTTCAACTAATTTAACTACTTTTCTTAGAACAATGGTTGTTAAACTACATTCTACTTGGAAAACAATTTTTCTTATGTTTTTTAGATTACTTTTTGGTCATGTATAGTTACAAAATAAGATCTATCTAAAGTACTTGGATAAACATACGTCTCAACCAGAAAAGTTATAATTCAACTCGAGTATACATGATAGCGTTGGCGGACCTAAGTAGATTCTACGGTAACTATTACTATTTACTAACACTCTATGCAATGAGCAAGACGTTTTTACAGGGTAGAAAATGTTTGTTTCGGATGCCTAATTTTGATTATGGATAATTCCCGTGAGAAACTAAATACTATTAACCGGGTAATCTAAAAGTCGACCAAATATTAGAACAAATGTCAATATCAAACATACATATCGAAGTAACTAATAACTTAGATCTACTATATATTCTCATCTTCTTATCACTAAATTACGAGGACATGTGATATATCCTCATCATGTTGGTCGTGAAATCGATTGATTGGTCATAACCGCATATATACCATTTTAATTGTACAAGACTAGTTAGCTCTTTTAATCTTTAGTCTTTATACAATATAACTACCTTTCTCCGATCACCGTAGAAACACCATCTCTAGTCGGAGATCCAATCGGAGTATAAAACATCGGCGAATCACACGGAGACAAAGAAAAGACCGTCTTACAATCTTCCACCTCGACGTCACATTTCACACGTCTCTCCTCCGCCACTTCAGCTTCAAAACACTCTTGCAACGACACCGTTTCAACGATAGAAACAGTCGTTAACGTTGACTCACCACCGTCTTCTCTATCATCTTCTTTAATCGTACAAAGAACCCTAGAATTCCGTCCATTCTCTTCCAACATCTTAAACACATCGATCACTGTATCGTTATCGTTATCGTTATCATTACTCGAATCCCTATCTGGGGTTTGTGTCGGGGGACCAGATGGTTCGACACGAGTTTGTGTTTTCATGCAAAGAAAATAGAGTAACTCTTTGGTAGAGTGATTAGGGTTTTGGTTTTGTGGTTGTGGTTGGGAGGGATTACGGAGGCGGTGACGACGGATGAGGATGAAGAGGAGTTCCGCGACGAGAATGACGATGGTGACGGTGAAGATTACGGTGAGAGAAGTGGCGAGTTTGCTTAGACTCATTTTGTGGTTTTTGAGTTTGTGTTAAAAGTGTAAAGATAGAAATGGTTTTGTAGTTGCCAATGGGTGTGCGTAGATGTTGCATACTGTCCAATCGGATGTGACTGTGGCATCGAATTACTAACATAGCCGTTTAAAAAAAAAAAAAAAAATGGTTTTGTGGTAATGAGGAAACTGGTTACCGGTTGGTTACCGGATGATGTATCGTTGTCTCCTGTTTAGTGTTTTGAATTTTGTTGGCGGATTGTAGAGAGACAACATGGGTTGTCAAGATATTATAAATAGATAATAAGATATTAGATTTTGTATAAAGTAAAAATGATGTAAATCAATATGTAACTTTATAAAGTGATAATAGCTTTGTTTTATACTTGTGAACTTTGAAATTTTTTTGGTAACAAAACTCTAAAAAATGTTAGAAATATAGGGTGATTATGGACATTCTCTAAAATTAGTGACGGATTTTAGGAGTCTCTTTATCGATCAAATGTTGTTTTTATAAGCAAAACAGTTTTATTGTCTGATTATCATGAAATTTATTTCGAGATAAGAAATAGAGCAATTCTGATTTTGCCGACACAAATTTAGAACTAGATAATTTCGAAATGTCTGATTTACATTTTTTTTATTGTCGTAAATCTCAATAATCTAGATTTCTTGATATTGAGGAATTTATGAACGGTCATAAGTCACTAATTGGTGTACTTGTTGAGTATATTATCGTAGTAGCTAGGGGTGAGTGGAAAAATCGAATCGAAACCAAAAAAACTGAAATGAATCATATATGATATCTTATTAAAATATAATCCTTTTTATATATAATTATTATGATTATACTTATTTTTAAACTAAAATTATTATAGTTAGAATAACAAAATTATCTAACTTATGTGAAAGTTATACTTCATTGTTAAAACAAAAACCCCGAATAAAATGTTATTTATTAAGTCAAACTATTCATAGCCTAAAAAATCGATTAAAAACCGAACCAATGTAAAACCAAACGGAAGGTTCCTAGCCTTTTAAAAACCGAAAATTTCGGTTCACATTTTGCTATTAGACGCCGCCTTAAGTTAAGGCGATGATATTTGACGTTTAATTGACGCCTACACGTGAAAATAACATTAGGGGAATTAAGTGTATCGTCTTTTATGTGATATAAAGACTTATTTTACAATGTGGGCGTTTTTTAATGTGGTTTATTTGATATTTTGACCGTTTTGTGAATCTTTTTGTATATAAGAGAATACGTCTAGTATTAATGTATTTTAATGTTATGTAAGATTGATATTTATGTAAGTTTAAAATGTTTTCTTGATAAAAATGTTTATATAGATAATCAGTGGGTTCGTAACTTAAGTTATATCAAAAGTATACTAAAATTCACTAAAATAATGTTTAAAATATAAAAACTTTAAAGTTGAGGGGGTTCAAATGAACTGCCTCCACCCCTGTTTGTGAAACATGCATTTTTATATACGTAAGGTGAGCGCTAACGTCTAGTGTCTTTCTATTTTGACCACTATCATATCGGAGCGTCTATCGTCTTTTAAACCCAAGGTCATGTGTTTATTATAAGTCAACAAATATACTTACGGTTGATTAATATTTTATCTTTTTATTAATAAATAATTTATTTTGAGCATCTAAATGTTTTTAACAGAAGCGTAACTGAATATAATCAAAATTTATATATTTACTTTTTGATGAAAATTTAATAAATTTTAAATTGTGATCGGTGTAATTCAAAGAGAACAACTATTACCCACTTAAGAAACATATATTTTAAGGGTTTTTATAAACATCGTTCTGATACTACATTTAATAATTTCAAACGTATATAGGGTATGTTTGGTATAAATGGGGCTAGAAATTGTAGCTACATTCTACAGGTTGTAGTTGAAGGCTAGAAATCGTAGCTTTATTTCCAAAAAATGTCGGCTTTTGGGAAAAACTTTTAATTTAGAGCTTTTTCTTTCAAATTATAACATTAGAGCCATCGCTAACAAATAAAGCTATAACTAAAATGAACTTTTAATTATGAAAATAAAAGTTTATACCTTAAAAGCCTCTAAAAGTCTTTTTACCAAATATAAAATGATTTAATTTTCTTAAATACGGGTCAATTATTCAAAATTTAAGGATTAGGCCATCTTTTATTATGGCCCATTAAGTGTTTTGTATGCCTTCAAAGGAGATTGAATCTGCTACAAGTAATTGGGCCTAAAACTATTCCCCTTCTTAAGCCCATTAAATTATGGTTGATTGGCTGCTCCATTTCTGACTTCCATTCTATACGAAAATAAGGCACTAACGTTCAAATTCGAGAGAGATAATCTTCGGGTGATACCAACCATGAATCATTCTATAACTCTAATTTAACTCGTTACCAACATTTTTATCGAACACTATTTACAGATATATATCGCGCTTTGAGCATGTATTATTAAAGTTTGATACATATGATCATTCAATGATATGCATTTCTAAGGCTCATTTAGTGAGTGACTGTCGTATCATCTTGAAACCCTCCTTTCTCACCATGAGTGGATTTGGTAAACCTAGCCCACAAGGCATTTATCTCGAAATAGAATCTTCACTACTATTTCGCTAGCATGGCTATGTTGCTTTATTTTGGTATTTGAATAGTTTTAGCAAATATGTGTCCGTAAATGTGTGAGCTTACGGGAACGCACGCATCGACATTTAGACACGACTATACGTTTATTATTTGCTAATTATTAATTAAATGAGTTATTTGAAATAATTAATAAATAGGGGATGTATTATGTAATTATGAAGATTTCCTAATTATAAACTTGTGTTTTAAGTAAATATCACCTGTATAATAAACCTTAGGTTTATTGTTTTTGGGTGCTTGAAGTCGATCCCTCT
Organism: Senecio squalidus; assembly: GCA_910822075.1. Taxonomy (NCBI): domain Eukaryota; kingdom Viridiplantae; phylum Streptophyta; class Magnoliopsida; order Asterales; family Asteraceae; genus Senecio; species Senecio squalidus. The sequence continues at coordinate 53,808,944 of CAJVGC010000508.1, forward strand.
CTCCCTCTTTGGTCCGATCGGTTGAAACCCTAAAAGGGTTTTTTGGTTTTCGGTTTTTCGGGTTCCAAGCAAAGATTATCAATTGGTTGATTGAATCCAAACGTGTACTAACATACAAGTCTGTTGCTAAAGAAGGTGTCGCGTCGTAACCGTCGAATAGATCTTATACTTAGATCTATAGCTTACTTGCAATTAATTCAAGACATAAATGTATTACTTAATCCGGTTTAATTATTCCTATGTAAGACTATTTTTCGTTGTCATGTATTGTTTGACAATATGACTCGAGTTGTATGTTGGATTAAATTAGATTGATTCATGTTATTTACATACCTCCTGCAGATGATCCGGAGATGTTGTTGAATAGATTAGCCATCTATGATTCCCAAATTGAGATGATCGTGTTAGGATGGAGTAATTGAGAGAATACACTTAGTGTGTGTTTGGGATGAAAGTGATGGTGATAATAAAATGAGCCAACCCTTCTAAAGGTTTATCACATCCCTTTATATACACACTCAAATTAGGAGTGTGTAATATTTAGTCCCTGGTGTTTATTAAGTGTTTACATTAAGCTCTCATAGTTCCGATCACCTAATGGGAAATCTATAGTGTCGGTAAGGTAAATACGTCCATCGAATATTTACTAGACACAGATTTCAGTTAGCGTCAGTCATCATATCAGTAAGGATAAATGATCAATGAGGGTCACAAATAATATGGGTCCAACATTCTCCCACTTGACCGAGTAGATCATTTATCTATGAGTATTGTTAAGTCCGTACGAGATAATACTCATTTTGTTTAAAACCGAAATCATAGTTGATAAGTACAGTCGTAGAGAAGAACATCTACTCAGGACCCCCACTAGTCAAACTATGACTCAAATTCAAAACTGAATAAGCAATGATAGACCAACTAAGACAAATTTTGTTATAATAATGTCCAACACAGTTATGCGCATAAGGTGTAAATAATAGACAAACAAAATCTGAATAAGGAGGAAAATTTTCATTAATAAATAATAATGACCAATAAGTACAACAATGCTATTAAATTAAGTCTTTTGTAAGCCCCATATTCGACACGTGTCCTACGAATATATTAGGAGGAAGACCTTTGGTCATCGGATCCGCTAGCATGTCATGTGTACTTATGTACTCAACACAAAGAACATTTTCCTCAACCCGTTCGCGTACAAACAGATACTTTGTGTCGAGATACAGCCCAGCGCCAGTCGAACTGTTACTGTTCGAGAAAGTTACAGCAGCTGAGTTATCACAGTAAAGCTTCAATGGTCTAAAGATTGAGTTGACGAGTTTGAGTCCACTGATCAGGTTCCTTAACAACATCCCATGACAGGTTGCATTATAAACGGCAACATATTCAGCCATCATAGTAGACGTTGTGGTCAGTTTCTGTTTATGACTCCGCCAAGAGATTGGTCCGCCAGCTAACATGAAAATATACCCAGAAGTAGATTTATGGTCTTCTTTGCATTTAGCAAAGTCAGAATCAGAATAACCTACTACTTCCAAGTTGTCACTTCTTCTATAAGTTAATTTGTAGTCTTTGGTCCCTTTCAGATATCGTAGAACCTTCTTAGCCGCTTTCCAGTGTGCTAATCCGGGGTTAGATAAGTAACGCCCCAGCATACCAGCGATGTAAGCGATATCCGGTCGAGTACAGACCTGAGCGTACATAATGCTCCCAACTACAGATGAGTAAGGTATCATCCTCATTTCAGCCTTCTCAGTTTCAGTGCTCGGAGTTTGATGAGGTCCAAATACGTCCCCTTTAACTACCGGAGCCACAGTGGGTGTGCAGTGCTGCATGTTATAGCGTTCTAGAATACGGTCAATATAAGCCCTTTGGGAAAGACCTAGAACACCATTATGTCTATCTCGATTTATTTCGATACCTAAAACATAAGAGGCATCACCGAGATCTTTCATGTCGAAATTATGCGAAAGCATTCGCTTCGACTCATGTAGCAGATCCAAGTTGTTACTTGCAAGCAGAATATCATCCACATACAAAACAAGGATAATGAAGTTACTCCCACTGATCTTGAGATAGGTGCATTGATCCACTTGATTTTTTAGGAAGCCATCAGATTTTACAACTTCATCAAATTTAAGGTACCATTGTCGTGATGCTTGTTTCAACCCATATATCGATTTATTTAACTTGCAGACCATGTGCTCTTTACCTTCTGGAATAAATCCTTCAGGTTGCCGCATGTATACGTCTTCTTGCAAGTCACCATTTAGGAAAGCGGTCTTGACATCCATCTGATGTAACTCTAAATCATAATGAGCTACGAGTGCCATGACGATCCTTAGGGAATCTTTACGAGAGACAGGGGAAAAGGTCTCTTGATAATCAATTCCTTCCTTTTGAGTAAAGCCTTTTGCAACCAGTCTGGCCTTATAGCGTTCGACGTTTCCATTCGGGTCTAATTTGGTTTTGAACACCCATTTACATCCAATTACTTTGGATCCTTTAGTGAGTGGAACCAATACCCAAACGCCATTACGCTCCATGGAATTGAGCTCTTCAATCATGGCTTCAATCCATTTAGCGGCCTGATCACTATTAATAGCTTCTCGGTAAGAGGTTGGATCAGTAAGTTTCCCAATGTTTTCGACTTCAGCCAGATAAGTTTCGAAATCATCAAAATTAGTGTTTCTGCGAGCCCTTGATGATCTCCTGAGCTGAATTACGGGTTCTTCAGGAACAAGCGGTTCTTCGGCGTTAAGATTAGGAGGCATAGGAGGTTCAACCGGTTCATTAGGAGATCCAGGTATATCGGGAGCAGCGTTGGGTACAAGAGGAGTTATCGGAGGAATCATAATAACCGACGAGTGGTTTCCCCCCGCTTCTTGTACTTCTTGCAAATCTAAATCAGGATTTGTCGTGCTCCCACTGATCTCTGAATTTTCGAGGAAAGTGGCATGTTGCGTATCTATGATGCGGGTAGAGTGAGAAGGACAGTAAAACCGATAACCTTTTGAGTTCTCGGGATAACCAATAAAGAAACATGTAAGGGTTTTAGAATCCAGTTTCTTTAAGTGAGGGTTATAGACTTTTGCTTCAGCAGGACAGCCCCATACTTTCATATATTTTAGACTCGGTTTCCTACCTGTCCAGATCTCATAAGGAGTTTTAGGGACAGATTTTGATGGAACCTTATTGAGTATATGAACAGCTGTTTTTAAGACCTCAGTCCAAAGAAATTTGGGTAGGTTAGTGTTGGCGAGCATACTTCTCACCATGTCCATTAAAGTTCGGTTTCTCCTTTCAGCAACACCATTCTGTTGAGGAGAACCTGGCATGGTGTATTGGTTAATTATGCCCTGTTCCTTGCAAAAATTATAGAAAGGACCAGGAGCTTGACCAATATCAGTATGTTTACCGTAATACTCACCTCCCCTATCTGATCGGACAACTTTTATCTTATGATCAAGTTGGTTTTCAACCAAAGTTTTATAATCGACAAAAGTTTGTAAGGATTCAGATTTTTCTTTAATCAGATAAAGGTGCATATAACGTGAATAATCGTCAATGAATGTAATAAATGATGTATGTCCTGTTATTGATGCGGGATAGGGGCCACTAATATCAGTATGAATTATTTCCAACAAGTTGGAACATCTGGTGGCTCCTTTCTTATTCCCTTTAGCCATTTTGCCTTTAAGGCATTGAATACATGTTTCAAAGTCACTAAAATCAAGAGAGGGTAATATTCCTTCTTTACGAGTCGTGTCATGCTATCTCGTGAGATGTGGCCGAGACGTTTATGCCACAATGTGGAGGAATTCTCTGCTTGTTTAGGTGATTTTGTCTTTGTTTTAGTTATGTCATCAATATTAAGAGACAACAAAGACTGTGAGAAATTATGATCTAGTTCTAATTTATACAGTAATCCATCCAAAAAACCACAACCAAACAATTCATTATTAAGAGTAAAAGTGATCCTGCCACAACCATGAGTAATTACATAACCTTCAAGATCAAGTCTAGATATAGATACAAGGTTCCGAGTAATTCTCGGTACATATAAGGTATCTATTAATCTAATACACTTTCCGGTATTCATATGTAAATTTAAGGTCCCCATGGCTTCGACATCTAAGAGATTACCATTTCCAACTCTAAGCTTTCTTTGGTCCTTTTGTAGCTTCTGGATTGTAAGGAATCCCTGTAAGGAATTGGTCACATGGACCATAGAACCAGAGTCACCCCACCATGTATTAAATGGAACATCAGTAGTAAAGGAATCAAATATTTCGTAAAGAATGTTACCTTTCTTAGCTAGCCATTCCTTGAATTTAGAGCAATCTTTCTGTCCGTGCCCTTTGGAGCGACAGAATTTGCAGTTATTATTGCTTGTCGAGGATTTAGGGCCAGAGGTAGAAGCACCATGATTTTGGACTTTGTTTTCAGTCTTGTTACTGTAGTTACCTTTCCTCTTCTTGGGGTTTGAAGTGGTAGTAAGGTGAACAGCAGCTTCAGGTTGAATGTGCTTAAGACGATCTTCCTCTTGAACGCACATAGCAATCAGTTCACTTATCGACCATTTATCTTTCATAGCGTTATAATTCACTTTGAAAGTGTCGAACCGAGCAGGCAAGGAAGTCATTATGAAATGCACAAGAAAGCCATCTGAGACTTCCATTTGCAAATTCTTAAGCTTGTGAGACATGTCAACCATCTTCATTATGTGTTCACGGACACCGTTAGAACCCTCATATTTAAGAGTCAGCATCTGTAGCATTAAACTACTCGCAGTTGCCTTAGACGATCCCTTAAAGTGATCCTCAACAGATGTGAGGTAAGTTTTCACTTTGTCATTATCAGGGATAGCTCCTCGGATGCTGGAATGAATTGAGTTCTTGGCCATCATTAGGGACAGCCGATTCGCCCTTTCCCACTTATCAAAGTCCGCTTTCTGAGTAGCAGTAGATTCAGCAGTAATAGCGGCGGGTTCATCATGGCGAATAGCATAGTCCATGTCGAGCATTCCCAGAGTTAAGTTAAGTTGTTCCTTCCAAGAAGTGAAATTAGCACCAGTAAGTGCCTCAATGCCGATGTTTGGTACTGTAGTGGAGAATAAGGAGGATTTAAGATTATGATACGAATTTTAGAAGATTTTATAGTGACAGAGTTAGCTATATAAGGCAGACTAAGTAATGTCCCTTAAAGTAATAGAACTAGAGTAATGTCTAAAATAAGTAGACCTAATAGTAATGTTCCTGAGACTAAGACCATATAAGTAATGAAGCTAGTGATAGGTAAGCCTATTAAAAAACACCAAAATAATAAGCTAAAGTAAGGCTCTACTTAGATGTTACATCACCTTTGGGCAGAAATAACTAATATCTAAGTAAAATTATGAGCATAAGGTTTATGCAACACAACGTTTGTCTTTTGACCTTTGGGCAACAAAATAGAACATCGTGTTTTAAGGCATAATAAGAATCCTTTAAAGCACACAAGTATATTAAATCACCTTTGGGCAGAATTACTATCCTACGTGTTTATTAGGCTAAAGGAAAAATGCAATCATAGGAATCACCTTTGACCTTTGGGCAACAAAGATGAAAACATGAATATTAGTGCATAAGTATAATAAGGTCACATATAAATAAGGTGACTAAATAAGGTGACCACTACAAATAAGGCAGGGGTCAAGGGGGCTGCGCCCCCTTGCGGGGTTAAGGGGCAGCGCCCCTTACGGGGTCAAGGGGCTGAGCCCCTTGCTGGGATCCCGCTGAGTCATCCGTACGGATGAGATTATAAATAAGGCAACCAGTAAGACTTTAAAAAACGACCAAATTAGGGTCTGTAGTCATCCGTACGGATGAGATTATATTCGTACGGATGAGTATTGATTCGTACGGATGTAAGTCCAGGTTCGTGCGGATGTAAGCCTAGGTTCGTACGGATGTAAGGTTTAAGTTCGTACGGATGTAAGCCTAGGTTCGCACGTATTTAGCCCAGATTCGTACGGATCAACAGTTACGTTCGTGCGTATGAACAAATTAGATTCGTACTAATGAACAAGTCAGGTTCGTACGAATAGGGCTTCATCCGTACGAACGAACAAATCAGGTTCGTACGGATGAACCAATCAGATTCGTACTAATGAACAATTTAGGTTCGTACGTATAGGGCTTCATCCGTACGAACGAACAAGTCAGGTTCGTACGAATGAGCCTTCATTCGCACGAACGAAGTTCGTCGAAATTAGGGTTGCAGTCCAGCCGCCACCAGTCCAAAAAATCCCATTTTTCACCCAAAAATCAAAATCCGCCGGCCAAATAAGTTGCAGAATCAATAATAGCAATAGCCAAGCGATAAATAAACATGAACCAATGGATAATCACGAACCATTGGCTCTGATACCACATGTTGGATTAAATTAGATTGATTCATGTTATTTACATACCTCCTGCAGATGATCCGGAGATGTTGTTGAATAGATTAGCCATCTATGATTCCCAAATTGAGATGATCGTGTTAGGATGGAGTAATTGAGAGAATACACTTAGTGTGTGTTTGGGATGAAAGTGATGGTGATAATAAAATGAGCCAACCCTTCTAAAGGTTTATCACATCCCTTTATATACACACTCAAATTAGGAGTGTGTAATATTTAGTCCCTGGTGTTTATTAAGTGTTTACATTAAGCTCTCATAGTTCCGATCACCTAATGGGAAATCTATAGTGTCGGTAAGGTAAATACGTCCATCGAATATTTACTAGACACAGATTTCAGTTAGCGTCAGTCATCATATCAGTAAGGATAAATGATCAATGAGGGTCACAAATAATATGGGTCCAACATTGTATGCCTACACCCTATACATCCACATTTGATGGGTAAAAGCATTTTGCGTGATTTTATTTAAGGAGTTTAATAACTTTTATAAGAGTTTTGAAGAATGAGAAAAAGTGTGCACCAAGACGAATTTTATAAAAATGAGGCGAGTGCCGTAGAGGATTTTTGATCTCCATAAGGTTGAACTTTTATACTTTCAGTTAGTGGATCCCGACTTGAGGAATTTTGCATATTGCCCCAATCGAAATTCCAAGATATATGTAAGGTAATTTAGATGCTTGACAAGAAAGGTTTCTAGTCATGAGCTAGCTCGACTTTAGCCGATCTTCGGCTCTAAAAATCTTACTTTTAGAGAAATTGACTTGAAATCAGATGCCAAGGAGAAAAAAATATGTACTCTAATTAGAATTTTAACATTTTTCAAAGACCAAACCCTTAATAAAAAGAGTATCATGACCGAAATAATGAAATACTTTTGGTGTGGGCATCAATGGCAAATGAAGTTACTGAGTAGTTAAGATGAAAAGGGAATATTTTTTCCGCTGAATAGATGAAGAGGAAATATTATTAGATGGTATAATATTAAAAAACCAATTTTAACTCTAAACGTACATGTTATGTTATGTTATTTATTACAAAGTTATCGATTTTATGATCAAGATCTTATAATCTTATAATTTTACGATTTTAGCCACTGAAAACGTGTCAGATCTTACGTAGGATCTCTATACCATAAGACCTATATAGGATCTCATTCCTGTTCATAAGATAATAAGATTTCGATCCGAGTCGATTCTACTTAACTTGAATTATATAGTTAGAAACAATAAATACTTAAAAAATAATGTAAAGTTAATAATCAAATTAAAGTATCGTTTCTTTTTATCAAAAATACAGAATTTTAAAAGTTTTTTTAACAAAATTTATCCAACTAAAGTTATTGTTTAAAAGTATTAATGTTATTAATGTTCTATATTTTAAAAATATATTAGACTAAAGTTAGAGATGCAAAAATATAGTTAAAACTTAAAAATATAACTCTATTAATCGTTATATCCCATTTATATACGATTATAAATAAATAAAAATATTAAAAATACATATATATTTATATACGGCCGACCTTGTTTTTTCGACCGTTTTTCACTATAAACTGTAAATCGGACCGGGTGAACCGGTTTTCTACATTTATAAACTGGTCGGCCGGATTTTGATTTTTAAAACCAGCCAAACCGGACTATATAAACTGGTTCGGCCAGTTTAGTCGGATTTGGCAGTTTCGTATACACCCCTAGATTTCCTATAGAGACGAAAGAAAAAAAAGCAAAAAATGAAGTCTGACGATTTTTTATGTTTTCGTTTATGGACAATCCTGAAACTCCTATGATGACATCAAATATAAATTTTAAAAACTAAATATACTATAATTTTATAATATAAAATCAAAAATTGACAATGAAAACAAAAGTTCAATAAAATTGTATCTAGTCTAGCGGTTTATATGGAGTGTCATATATTTTGTTTCCATATCTCTAGTTTTTTATAAATGATTTTAAACTATTTTTTCTAGAGAAATAATCATCAAAGTATATTATTGGTGAGATTTAGAATCATAATTTTAAGTTATTAGGAAAAGTTGTTTTATTCAAAAGAACAAAAAGTTCAAAGATAAAATGACAAATAGCTCCACTCAACTTTTAAAAATCATTGCCACTATGAATTGATGGGTCACCTTTCAATAACAATGTCTTCTAGGACTTCAATCTAATTAAACAAAGATATAATATATCTACAAAACTTTAGTTTATTACTATTAGTCGATTAATGTAAATATTATCTCGACCATTTATTTACACACATATTCTTTTTATATTATATACTAGATTATTGTCCCGCGATAGGACGGAAAAAAATAAAATTGAATTGAAATATTTATATTTATGTAAATTTAATTTATTATGAGAAAATAATGTTATACGTATAATACATATATATTTTTACGTTTATACACATGTTGTTTATAATTATAATAACATATAACACACTTACTTTTATACACATGTTTTGATATTTTGTATTAGGAGATTTTAGAATAATAATAAGGTAAATCACAGTCCAAATTGAACGATGCTATAAATAATATATAGTTATGTTTTTTATTTTAGTAGAGATGGAATGAAAGAGAGGATGTAATTATGTATTGTAAAAGGGTGTAAAATAAAAATAATCTTTGATGACATCATCAATCTGATCTAACGGCTATTATCAAACAAGTTAACCCATCTAAGGTACTTTACTTTGTCATATGGCAAGACCTCTCTTTTATTATATTAAAGATTAAAGATTCACATTTTTGATAACAATATAATAATTTGAGGTTAAGAAAATAAAATATACATTTTTATTTATACATTATTAATAAACCCCTATATTTATTAATTATTATTACTATCAAAAATCCGAAATTTAAACGGTTACAAGTTTGACAACATATCATGGTTTCTAAATTATAGGCTGTTTTCAACTTTTTCAAGCAATATGAGTATTTAGTTAAAAAAAAAATTACTAAATTAGAAATAGGTTAGCTCAAAATATAACCGAAAAATAGGTCGAACATGTAAAGAAAAAACTTAAGTTTAGTCGAAGAATTGTAATCTCTAAATATAGTAGTATTCGTGTTTGTCATCGTTCATCTATTATTGTCACACCGACCCGACGCACTTAGTCCCTTATTTCGTATCAAATCATCTTACATTCTCATAGTCCATATTGTCACGTCTACTTTCGATTAGGTAGTTCTAAATGTTTTTTAATCTTCTTCATATTTACGTATATAATTATGTATTTATGTTTGTGTTTAGTAACTAATATCAATCATGTTTCTTATCCTAGAAAAAGTAACCCAAAATTTACAGAATTATTCAAATAAGTCATTCAATTTTTCTTATAACTAATACATTTATTCAAGTTTATAAAGATATTAAAAAACTACGTTTTTCTTAACAAATGAGGTTTGTTAACTAGCCAAAATGACAGCCGAATCGATACGATAACAAAATCATTGTCTTCACAGTTCTCCAGTTTTACTCAAGTGTTTAATTGTTTAGTTATTTGACGATGAAATGGTAAATGTTTCGAAGTCAGATATCCAGATGGTCATAAGAAAACCATTACAAGATATATAGATATAGAGTTAATTACATAAATGGTCCCTGTGTTTGTCGCAAAACAACGGGTCTCGTCCCTGGGTCGAAATTCCTTCGGACCCAGTCCCTGGACCCTATCTTTGGTTGCACGTTTGGTCCCTCCCACTAACAACCGTTAAAAAATCCCGTTAAATCCATCACGTGCCTGGCACATGATGGGTAAATAGGTAATTTCCCCTTTCTTTTCCCAAATCCTTCTTCTTCATCTATAAACCCAAATCCTTCTTCTTCATCTATAAACATAGTTGTGATTAAAATCTAATTACAAGATTAAGAGGGATTCTAATTGGGGGTTAAGTTTGAATTAATGGGTGTGTATAGATTAAAGAGTGATAGATATAATAATTATACGTATACATATACCTGTATGTAAAAGTGTAATCAAGAGAGATGGTTTCTGCGAGACGAATTGGGGGGATTTTGGTGACGGGGATAATAGATCGGAAAACTGTATCTCCAAGCAACTTGGGTTGAGTTGTGTTCGCAGTGCTAATAGCAAAGAGGGGTGGCGTGGTAACCCAACGAGCAAAGACAGTTAACTATTTTACAACAGTGACACATCGAAATTCAGCCAGAATCCATGGAATCCAAGGGCAGAGCATCGGAATTACTCCGGGAACTCCAATCATTGAAAGATTCCAAACGAGATATCGAATCTCGGATATCAGTAATCGAAGCTCAGCTTCAACAAAATCAAAAATCTGTTTCTAATGGCGGCGAATCTGATTTGAGTCCAAATATGATTTATAGATATAGTCGCCAGCTTTTACTTCCTTCATTTGGTGGTTAGGGAGGGTTGGTGGTGGTGGTTTGATGTGAAAGAAGGAGAGAGATGAAATGTGGCGGTGGGGGTTTCAGACGGCGGTGGGGTTATCAGATTACTATTTGATATAGATGTAGATGAAGAAAATGATATATAGATGAAGAAGAAGATCTGGGAATAGAAAGAGGAAATTACCTATTTACCCATCACGTGCCAGGCACGTGATGGATTTAACGGGATTTTTTAACGGTTGTTAGTGGGAGGGACCAAACGTGCAACCAAAGATAGGGTCCAGGGACTGGGTCCGAAGGAATTTCGACCCAGGGACGAGACCCGTTGTTTTGCGACAAACACAGGGACCATTTATGTAATTAACTCATAGATATATAAAACGATAGCGAACATAAAAGTTTGAGTGACTTACTTGAATAAACAGATAAACTTGAGTGACTTTACTAGTTATAAATTTAACTTTTGCGATGTTAAAAATTGTCGTGTCACCAGTTCGTCAACATGTCGTACACTGTTAAAAATTGTAGTTTTGAATATGTTCGTAAACTAGAATATTTTTGTAAACTTGAGGTTATTTTTTGACGACAAGTAGAGAATCTATTCAACTGATTGACCAATTTGAATTCAACGGCTATATATCAAGCCATTTAACAACTTAAGTAAACAACATTTAGGATCTTTTAAGAGATGTATAAAAGAACCTTACTGGAGCATGAATATTAAAAACTTATAAGACGTTTATCGTATTTAATTAAATTATTTAAAAATAAATCTCGATTATAAAGAAAAATTATATCTCATAGTTTTTTTTTTTTTTAAAGACAAAGCTTTATATAAAAAACGTCCAAAGCGCCATCAAATGAGAACACCAAAGAGGCTAAACGATGAAGCACAAAACGAAAAGAACACCAAAATTACATAATTATATGAAAATTATATCATAAAACATGAAAGTTTTAAACAATATATCTGAAAAACTTATAAATAAGATGCATCATTCATAAAAATCATTCAACACCATAATGTTAAGGGAAAAACACTTGAATCAACTATGATAAATGTTAGTCGCTCGCTTAAAAACATCTTTCTACTAAGGTAAAATTGGATAAATTTTCTTTATAAAATGTGAGACATATTAAGTTCAAATCTCGTTGTAGACATTTATCGATGAAAAAAATCAATTATTCAAAAACTAAAACAATTTTTTGCTTTGTTAGTTGTTTTTAGGTCTACAGAAAGTAATCGGGAATATGATGCGATTTGGATCAATTCTTTTCGAAACTATCAAATCCCTTTCGATAGGCCGTGCACGTATCACGTATATGTAAATTCGTAGTGTCCTTGACCACAATTGATATTGACATTTTACATTATTCCAAAAGATACATACAAAATAATATTTAAATGAAATGCACTAAAAATCATATGATTCCATAGGTCCCCTTTAGTTATCTTAACGTTTAAAAAGCAACCTAGATAACTTCAACTTTCAAATTTCAAATCAATATTATATCTTCACTTTATTCACAATCAACCATAAAAATAAGGAGCATACTCTTTGGACTATCAACTCGGACATATAGTGTGTGTTTAACGTAAATAAATATAGAATATTATAAGTAGTAGTCGGAAACTCTTGTTTCATGATTTTTATCTTATAAAGACTCAGGGGTTTTTTGGAAGCATCAGGCTCAGGGGTTTTTCTTGCAAGCATCAGACTCAGATTCGGACTCGGACTACGGACTCGGTCGGTGGTCCGAGCGTTTGATTCGTCATGAAAAGCTCGGACCACAGACGGAGTCCGTGATTTTGCCTCAGACTCGGTCCGTTTAGAAAAAATTGCAGACTCAGAACAAGGCAAAATCACGGACTCGGCAAAATCGAGTCCGAGTCCTTAGTCCGCAATCGGATGCTTGCAAACAGACCCTCAAGTTCTTCGAAATTTTTTTCTATAGAACCTATTGACAATCAAAGATACGTGTATAATATTGATCGTTGCGAATATACAATAATATTATACGTATATACTTTATATTTAGCAAAATCTTCAAAATAAACATAAACTAACTCAATAAAAAATAATCAAACTATCAAAGAAGCAGAATTCAAAGTTATATTATATATCATCATCTAAATTCATCATCAAAATCATAAAACCATGATAATCTTCATCTTGTTCTACCAATCAAAATCACATTTAGTCCTCTCAAACTTGACCGAATTCGCCTTCCCTTTCTCGTTCAACGGAACTTTCAAGTCGCAATCCAGCTTCGGTTTAAACTTAGGCGTTTTCATCCACCAAACTTTAAACCTAATCTTCAATCTCAACTTCAAATCAAGTTTATAAACCTCATCTTTAGTCTCATTATCATATTTCGCAACCACATTAGTTTTTCCATCTAATAACTGTTCGCCTTTAAACGTAACAGTCACATTATCATTCTGTTGTTTATGTCCAAGGTAAAACCCCGGGATATCGTAACTAGCAAATCGATATCCATCATAGATCGAATTCGCTTCAATTTTGTCATAATATATTCCTAACCGTTTGTTAGGGTTACGAAACGTCATGTTAACCGATAGATTGTAGTAGAGAGTGTTGTTTGTTTCTGAGAGAGTGAATTTTGTTAAGGTGACGTCATTGACGTGGAATTTGGGGATGTTTGGACGGAATATGAACCAGAAGATTAAGCAGATGATTCCGATGAAGATTCCGACGGTGATTAGGATTTGGAAGATGAGGTTGAAGATGCAACTGCAGATGCAGCTGAAACAACAGGTGAGTGGATTACAACCGCCGCCGCCGCGGGACGACGGACGGTGAGACGATTTGGTTTTCGGTGGAATCGGAGGGCCGTAGTAGCCGCCGTTGAGATATGGCTGCTCCGGCGTTGGTGGCATTGTTGGAATCGGAGGTTTTGGTTGTGAAATTAGGGTTTGAATTTGGGGAAAGTGAAGAAAGAGAGGATTGAGGTATGAGTATATAGATATAGATATCTGTATCTATATATGTATATTTGTAACGGGTGATTGTTGATGCTTTCGAATTAACTTTTTTGATCTATGTATGATAGTTGTACATTGTGAAGGTATGGTTGTACTACAAGATAACGTATAGTTTCTGTCAGAAACTTTCTGATAATCCAGTTTAAAATTATATAATATTAACTGTTTAATTAAAGTTTCTAATTAAATTATATTTTTCTGTTTTCAATTTTAGATCTAAATCTTTTCTTTTAAGAACGAAAATATTATAACCACAATCGTTAGTTTCTACAACAATAATAATAACAATAATATTAATATTAAGAATACTAATAATTTATGACATATAATATCGATAGATAATAATGTTATTAAAAAAGATTAATCATTAAAAATCTATACTATCTAATAAATGGGAGTTACCGCTGATGCCATACGACTGATGTGTCGGTTTCTAAGGTTGTCCACGTAGGAAATGTTATTTGATTGGTGATGTCATTAACTGAGTTTAATTTAATTGATTAAAAGAAAAGAAAAAATATGTTAATCAAGAATTCAATACAAGTTTTTTTTTTTAAACGGAAACTCTTGCGGGCCAGTAATAGAGTATCATCGTGCCACCATTACCAGCCACCCCAATGCCCACCAAAGAGGAATCCCTCTGGAGAGGCTCGAACTCGAGACATCTCCTTCACCAGGAAAACCCCTTACCAACCAGACAGAACCTGATTGGCCAATACAAGTTTCTATCTTCCAACTCTCTTAGACCATATTAAACACTCATAACAAGTGTATTCAACTTAGGCAAGCACTTTTTGAAACTAAACATAAAAATCAATAACGATTACACAAATTCTTCCAAATTCTTTTAACATAAGAGTTTTGTATAATACCGTGTATCACACGGGTATAAGCTAGTATTAACAATAAATTAAAGTTAAAACAATAATAATATTTATTAAAAGTATATGAGTAATATTACTAATGTGTTAAATATAGAAAATAGTAATAGTTAAGGATTAAAGTTAAAAGAAGAAAGAAAGTTAAAAGAAAAAAAATTAGTGAAATGTGGAAGAAGTTGGAACCCATGACGTCCCACACACATGCATCGTATTAACCATTGTAATAAAGTTTTTAAATTATCTCTCTATATGTTGTTTATATATTAATATAAAAATGTTACCGGTCACTAACCACTTATTTAGTAAATTGACTATATTGATAATAATGTGATTATCAAATAACATAGTTATTTACTTTTTTTTTTTGATAATTTAAATAATCTAGTATCCGTCATATTATCCGTATCCGTACTCATACCCGATTATCCGTATCCATATCCATGTTCAGCCTTTTTTCTCATTTTTTTATAGGAAATATATATTATTAATAAATAAATTTTTATATTACATACTTTCAATAGTTTCTCTTAACTTAAATTATATTTTTTGAATCATTTTTTAAAAAAATTTGAATTCCCCATAATAAGAATGAGTGTTTTGTTGGGCTTTACTACTTTGGTAAGAGTTTTTTGATAATTAAATCGGACATTTTTTCTAGCATAAATGTAAACGAGTATACCTAATACGTGCAGGAAAACCCGAAAAATAGACGGATAAATATGTATGGGTATCTGATGGGTATTGAATTGGGTATGGGTATAGAATTTATAAATGGATACGGGTACGGGTTTAATGGTATCTGATCCAAACCCCACCTGTTGCCATCACTAGTGGCTGAAGATAAAGGGTTGTGAAACTCACGTAAAAAATTTGTAACCAAGATGTTTCTCGCATTAGCGATAATTTATAACCAAGAGACATCTTTTAAAAAACAGAGATGTATATAGCGACGCAAATGGAGACATATTCAGAAAACAGAGACGTAAATGGCGACATTCTCTCTGTTTGTTGCTAGAAATTAGAGACCCAGTTCTGGTCGTCTCTATTTTCGTCGTAATCTGTAGCGACGCACGCATAGATGTCGCAAATATCAACGACTTTTTTCTACCGACGTTCTGACTGACGTCACAAAACATGTCGCTAGCCTAAAATTAGTCGCTAAAACCGTCTCTAAATCTGTCTCTAAAAGGCTGTTTTTTTGTAGTGAACTCTTCACAGTCTTAAAGTATAATCATACACCCAAGATGGTATAACTATATGAACATGTATTTTTGTACTGAGAAAAATATGTATTTGGAATAAATACTTTTTCATAAACTTATGGCCAGTTCTGAATTTTCTGAAATTATGAGATGGTTTGAGCTATGCTGCTGGGCTACTATAACAGTATAAGTCCATCTCTGTTTTGATCGTCTCGACTCTAGACTAGAAGAATTACGTCCTCTAAGATAATATACCATTTATAACGGAAAAAAGAAATAACAAAACAGTAAGTATACTATAAAAAAGAGAGTTGTGACAGTAAGGAATGAAGAAAGAAACGTAAAAAGAATATGGCCAAGACTCATGATAGAACACGACGCACTCCAAACAATTTTCAAATATTATTACACGATTGTTTTCCAGGTTCAAAATGTCATACTAAGGACGTAGACTAGGAGTTATACAACCTTTACCCCGTTGTTGAGTTAAATGCTAATTGTTATTGTTTTTTTTTTCTTTATTCTTAACAGCTTAATAGTGTCTTTCCTATTTCTATTTGAAAACCGTAAGTGAGAAAGCCGAATCACGTCTTCTATAAGATTATCTCTTCTTGGTTTTATGATGTAAAAAATGGTAGCATTTCTAAATTTCTACAAGATCCATAGCCCAATTTTCACAATCACATAAAGAGCTTTTCGAGCCTTACATTTCTGATTTGCCCGATCTGTAAGTTCGTAAATATCCCTCAAATTGTAGCAAGGATCCAAAGTAATTCCCCACCATTTAAAGATAGATCTCCAGACACTTTTTGAGCCAAACTACATACAATGAATATTGTATATGAGTCTCTATTTCTTGACCGTCATCACAAATTGGACATCGAGTTGAGGGAACATTAATTCCTCTTCGATCTAAATTGACCCGTGTAGGAAGGCGCTCGTTAAATATTCTTCACGCATTGATGTTGACCTTTATGGGGATCAATTAGTTGTTAATTGTTAATACTTCAAAGATATTGTTTGTAGGTGAGATTGTAAATCGAGTGAGAGTTACATCATCATCGTAAAGTTGTGGGTCGTTTGGATTGAAAGATCTCCCCAAGAGATTATAGATGATTAGCAAGAGAACGCAGACGAATACTAGGAAAGAAAAGATGTATTCACATATTATATATTTAATTTTAACAAATTGATTCTTGCAGAAAAATGATATGACGAGACGAGGATGTGGAGAGTTGCAGCGGAGAGACTTCACCTTATATAAGCAAAACCGAAAAGTGAGTACTCCATAGTCCATACGACTTTCTGTTAATTCTATGTCCACTTATTTCTTTTTTCAAAATCGATTCTAGCAGTAACATGACAACACCGGTTGAAATAGACGACGATGCGAATCATTTGGCATACACTAATTAGGTTTGAAATGTTAAATAAAAGAATAACAATCAAAACAATTAAACATATATTTTCTTCCATAAATTCATAAACAATAGAAACCAATACATGAATTCGATTCATAACTCCTAAACTCCCAATCACGAAGATTGAAATCAAAATATCAATCTTCTTCTTCATCATAAGAATAACGACACTTGGTTCTTTCAAATTTAGCAGATGAAACCTTACTCAACGGAACCTTCAATTCGCATATGACTTTATAGTCATCATTTTTTTTCCAAAAAATATAAATATACTTCATCTTAATTCTCAACTTCACATCAATCTTATAAACATGATCATCTTTATTCTCGGAATCATAGTCTACTTTATCCGCATCATTAACTAGCAACACTTGCTGACCTTCAAACACGGTACTAACATTATTCTCCTTTTTATAACCTACAAAAAACCCTTGGATCCCCTCATTCGTTGCAAATTGATGACCTCGATATATCGCATTAACTTCAGTTTCATGAAAATGGATTCCTATATGGCGATTAGGGTTTCGAAAAGTCATGTGAACGGTCAGATCGTAGTTTAGTGTGTTAGGCTGCAGGTTTCGAAAGTTCATGTTAACGGAATGATTGTTTGTAGGTGAGAGTGTAAATTGAGTGAGCCTAACACCGTCAACGTAAAATTTCGGGTCGTGATCATTGAAGAATAGAAACATGATTGTCAAGAAGGACACCGAAAAGAAACATAACAACACAAAACATAAACACATCAATATCTCGGTAGCGTTGTTGTAGGATACTGAATTGATGTTTTTCTGTGCCATTATCGGAATCTTTGCCAGGGTAACGTATAGGACTCCATGATATAATGTAAGGCATTTTGATACAATAGGACTCCATAAAGTATTTACCTAAATCAACGTAATTTAAGGAATCATGCATTTCCATATATATTATTAACTAGACGTTTTCCCGCGCGTTGCGCGGTGACAATTTCTAAAGAGATTTGTCACGAACAATGATCAGAATAGGGAATTTTGTTTCTTTAACTTCCAACAATAACACATTTATTTACTCAAACACCTTCTCCGCCACGGAACTGAAAATGGTAAATATTGTATCGCTTGCCTCATCAACAACATGCACATGGACCCTATACCTGCAACAACGAAAACAAACATTACAAAAAGCATGAATTAGGTAGGTTAATACCATAGTCCCTACATAAAACAACTCAAAACAATAACCTTATCATAGGATACTTCAAGTTTACGAACCGATGTTGCAATGTTGAAACGGATGCGGTATTGATTCGGGACAACTTTATATCCCATTTGACCTTCAATCACTCTGAACCTCGAGATTTGATATACCTGGCCCTCTTCGAGAAGAGCCTTAAACTTTCGTATATGATTTTTAGTGATAAAACCTTGTATCGAACCGCCCTTTTTGGTTAAAAAAAAAAACATGTAAGAAACTAATTTAACCCCCCACATTTTCCACATTTTCGTGGCGTACCCTTTTTCCGGCTTTTAAAATTTTCAAACAAATTAGAAATTACCTCATCATCAGCCATAACCATCTCCAACCCAAGTAAGACATCACCGAGTTTCGTATTTACTGCCTCCCACATTCTACAAACCCTTACATGAACAACCTAATCTTCTCTAATTGGTCCAAGGGCGCCAATCTTGGAGTGAGACATGTTTTTCGAAAGAGACATAATTGTACGTAGTTATGGGGTTTGTTGATGCAAAAGTAACTAACTTATATAGAAAAACACAAAACCACCAACCTTTGGAGTACCTAAAAACGTTTGTTAATCACATTATGGTAATTAAAACACAATAATTAGTATGCCATTAATACCACCAACTTTTGGAGTACGTAAAAACGTCTGTGTTATTAACTTAGGGTAACTGAACAGTTTAAATATCATTATATCTCACATTATGGTAATTAAAACACAGGGCAACCAAAGAGACAGAAGTTTCAAATGTGTTATTAACTTAGGGTAACTGAACAGTTTACATATCATTATACCTCACATTATGGTAATTAAAACAGGGCAACGAAAGAGTCAGGAGTTTCGTGTTATTAACTTAGGGTAACTGAACAGTTTAAATATCATTATATCTCACATTATGGTAATTAAAACATAGGGCAACCAAAGAGTCGGAAGTTTCAAATGTGTTATTAACTTAGGGTAACTGAACAGTTTAAATATCATTATACCTCTCATTATGGTAATTAAAACACAGGGCAACCAAAGAGTCAAGAGTTTCAAATGCATAACATTTCACTATTTGGAATATCTCACACGTAATTAGAACGACAACTCTAGATTATAGTAAATATAGATATAGATATGAGTTAATTACATAAATCGTTCTTATGGTTTATCCAAAATTACACATTTCGTCCCTAAATTTAAAACGTTGCATAAATTGTCAAATTCTGGAAACTAATTACGCTTTTCCTCCCTAAAATGGATATCCGTTAAAATTTTTGTTAACTAATTACACATTTCGTCCCTAAAATGGACGTCCGTTAGAAATAAGGGACGAAAAGCGTAATTAGTTTCCAAAAGTGGACGATTTATGCAACGTTTTAAACTTAAGAACGAAATCCGTAATTTTGGATAAACCATAAGGACAATTTATGTAATTAACTCTTACTAATATTTATATTTATACTGTTTTGTACTTGATAACAACAATTGTTTAATGTTTAGCAATATTTTGGCTCGTGTCTTTTATCTAAGGGTCTGCTTGGTTCAATGTGTGGTTAATGGGAATAGGAATACTATGGAATGTAATGAGTGGTTAATTAATACTCCCGATTTAGAGTATAATGGAGTATTACCTATTATTATGCAATGATTAACTACAATACAACAAACCAACCTCCATCAATCATTATCATTACCCTCCATTACCCCTAACCAAGCACCCCCTAACTTTTGTTTAAATAATATATTGAAATCATATGATTCAGTACAGTAGTTCCCATTGCTAATCTAATAATTCAAAATTAAAACTCGGTATACTTCAAAGATACATGTCTCCAATACACCGTGTTGCCACTGTTGTGGCAAAAACCTCATGTTTACATAACTTACTTTTAAAGCTTCATAATCCACTCATGAAGGCCACTTTTGTCTTTTGCGATAATATCATTGTTTTCCATACGTCTTCGAACTCGAAGTTTTTTGAGAGAATCTTAATTAAATATCTTTTGGAAGCTTTCCATGCCAATTAAATAAATAAAAAAATTACTCGAAAATGGATGCAATTGAAGAAAAGTGTATGCGTTTTTCATAATTTATACACAAATTTATTGGAAAATATATCTATAATGCATATAATACAAAATTTTTGTTAAAAAGTTAAAAAAAAAAAATTAGATGCATTTTTTGAACATTAGATGCATATTTTGAAAAATTAGATGCATTATGTAAAAAATTGATTTATTTCACTAAATTTGAATACAAGTTTATTGAAAAATAGATATAATACAATTTATTGGGTTAAATAGCTCAAAAAACTTTAAAAACTTAGATGCATTTTTTAATCTTATTAGATGTACTTTTTAACAAAAATAAAAAGTCGTCAAAAATATATCAAATGAGTGCTCTATGATAATATAATTAATTGATTGCTCTAATAGTATAATTAGATTTTTCTAAGAGTTATTTATACTATTATGTTAATTTAAAGTTTGAGTTGTTTATTATATGAATTTTGAGGATATTTTTGCCGTTTTTTTATTTTTGATCCTATTTGTATTTGATCCATATTCTATATGTTTATGTCTAATGCAATCATCATCAATTCGTTCTCTAAAGATATTCAATTCAATACAATAATAATAAAAATAAAGGAGAGTCCCTTGATTTTTAATATTAAAGAAAGTACATGTATAAATAGAGTAAACTACAAAAACATTATATCATTTCTAAGCAGTTTAAAAGAAATATTTTAAGATTTGCAAATTGTTTCGCTATAAATATGGACAAAATATGTACATTGAAGTAAAAAGTAGGTAGAATTCTTTTTTTTTATTTATTAACTTTTAAATATAAAGATCATACACAATTGATTTCTGTACACTATGTAGGATAAAATGTGTACAAATAACAATTTGTTTGTAGTGATATTAAATTAAATATTGTTAAACTGATTAAAAATAACCGTCTACTCTTTTCTTTCTTCATTGATCTATCTTGAATATAAGTGTGTATTTGGCATAACTGGACTCAAAGTTATACATACAAGTTAGATGGTGAAATATGAAACTTTTAGAGTAAATTACACCGTTGGTCCCTATATTTGTATCCAAATCACTAGTTTGAGGCTTTTTTTGAAATAATTACGCCATTAGTCCCCATTGTTGTAAATCCGTTACACCGGTGGTCCATTTTTCAAACGTCCGTCTATAATTAACGGAAGCCATGTCACGTGCCCTCCACACGAGGGCATTATTGTCTTTAACCATCCAACTCATTTTTTCTGTTTCTTATTAACACCAACAGTCACTTTTTTTTTCAAAACCTCAACCCTCTTTGATTTCTTTCCCACATATCATCACAAACAAAATCAAAGAACATATCCAACCATTAATCGATGATATATATCAAACTCAAATTAAAAAAAAAAAAAGTACATGCTAGATATGAATTACCCTATCAAACATTTTAGCTGTATACAATCAAAATCTGCTCAAATTGCTACTGCACACCAACTGTTCGACGAAAGTCCTTAGAGAAAAGAAGCAATGCAGCCTCATTTTCTTGCCGGAAATCCGGTGATTTTGACTGTATCCGGCATTGTTCTTGTTCTATTACCTCAATTACACAATTAACCTAACAAATAAAAAATTATACCTCCAAAACTCTTCAACAGTTGAGAAAGTATACACAGGGCGCATAGAACTCCCCTAAGCAGCTTGCTTAGACTTAGCAGAAGGATTAAGATGAAGACGACGACGATAAATCTTATGGTGATTTCACCGTCGCCGCTGCCGGTGAAGATGAAGACGACGATGGAGTATCTCGGTCGCCGCTGCCGTTGATTTCACCTTCTTCCGGTTGATCGTAACCTTCGCCGTCGGATCAGATGGCGGTGGATTTGGTGACGTCGATTGGCTTCTGGTTTTCGAATTTCGTTACTTCTTCCACCATTTTTGTGGTTTCTCTCTCTAATTTTGCTTACGTTTTCGATTGGCTTACGTTTCGAATTTTGCCTGTGATTTTCTTTGATTTGTTTGTGATGATATGTGGGAAAGAAATCAAAGGGGAAAGGGGGTTGGAGGTTAGAAGAAAAAAGTGAGTGTCGGTGTTAATAAAAAAGAGAAAAGGTGAGTGGGATGGTTAAAGACAATAATGCCCTCGTGTGGAGGGCACGTGATATGGCTTCCGTTAATTATAGACGGACGTTTGAAAAATGGACCACCGGTGTAACGGATTTACAACAATGGGGACTAATGGCGTAATTATTTCAAAAAAAGCCTCGAATTAGTGATTTGGGTACAAATATAGGGACCAACGGTGTAATTTACTCAAACTTTTATTTACTAAGAGTTTGCTCTTTTAAAAGGTTTTTTTATTTGAGTTTTTTCTTTTAAATAAAAACTAGATTATTGTCCCGCGATAGCGCGGAAAAAAATAAAATTTGAATCATAAATCTTATGTTTATGTAGATTTTAATTTATTATTAAAAAATAATGTTGTACGTATAATACATATATATACTTTTACGTTTATATACATATTGTTTATAGTTATAATAACATATACACTTTTATCTTTATACACATGTTTTGATATTTTGTATTAGGAGATTTTAGAATAATAATAAGGTAAATTATAGTCCAAATTGAACGATTTCATAAATAAACTATAATTATGTTTTTTATTTTAGTAGAGATTGAATGAAAGAGAGAATGTACTTATGTATTTTAAAAGGGTGTAAAATGAAAATAATATTTGATGACATCATCAATTTGATCTAACGGCTGAAATCAAAGAAGTTAACTCATCCAACGGGCCTTACTTCGCCATGTGGCTATAACCCCTTACATCTAAACAATGCTTTCCAAACAAATAGATCTATTTTAAAATTTTAGATCCTAAAACGCAGAGCTCATACCAAAATAATAATAATCAAATCAAACATATATTTTCTTCAATAAATTCAAAAAATAAAATAAAAAACAATACCTAAGTTCGATTCATAACTCCTGAATTCCCTAACACCAAAATTGAAAATAAAAATTAAAAAAGGGAATAAAAATTCTTTGTTTCGGTCTTTCGGATACCCGACCCCCTCACTTTTAAACCCAGATCCAACTGTGAATCATAAAACAATTTCCCATCATCATAACATTAACGACACTCGGTTCCTTCAAATTTAGCAGATGAAACCGTACTCAACGGAACCTTTAAAAGGCATATGACATTATAGTCATAATGTACCTTCCCAATTATATAAATACACTTCATCTTAATTCTCAATTTCACATCAATCTTATAAACATGATCATCTTCATCCTCGGAATAATATTCGAGTTTATCAGCATCATTAACTAGTAACAATTGCTGACCTTTAAACACCATACTAACATTATTCCCCTTTTTATAACCTACATAAAACCCTTGGATCCCCTCATTCGTTGCAAATCGATGGCCTTGATATATTGCATTAACTTCAGTTTTATGAAAATAGATTCCTATAAGGCTATTAGGGTTTCGAAAGGTCATGTTAACGGCAAGATTGTAGAATAGTGTGTAAGGTGGGTTTTGAAAGGTCATGTTAACGGAAAGATTGCTCGTAGGTGAGAGTGTAAATTGAGTGAGGCTAACATCGTCAACGAAAAATCTCGGGAGTTGTTCACCGAAGAATAGAATTATGATTAGCGGGACAGCCACGCAAAAGAATGGAAAAATAAAACAGAAATCCAACTCTCTGCAGTTAGATTTGCGGGATTCTTTACTGAGTTTTTGCCATGCCATTATCGGAATCTTAGCTACGGATGTTGAGACGTGAGTTTTAGGGTTTATGAAAAAATATGACCGAACGATCGATTAAATATATATAATGTAAGGCATTTTGTGACGTAAAGGACTCTATGACCGACCGATTGATTCGGTAGTTCGTATTGTATCAGATAATCTAAATATTCAATATTCAATATTTAAAATTCAAAATCATAAACCAATTAAAAATAACGTACCATCTTCTGTCTTCTTTCTTCATTGATCTATTTTGAGTCCATATTCTTAGTCTCTACGAGCTCGAAGCTCTTTATTTTTTTTTTCAATGACCGTTTATTGATGAATCAATATCGTTTTTAAAGGCAAAGACACCTAGGAGTTTATTGATAAATCCATATCGATGATTAATAACAGAATCTTTGTGGGATGACCAATAGACGTTATATACTGGATTTAACTACTATTACCCGCTTGTAAAATTCATCATAATCACAATATGTACTTTCAAATTTCATTTATGAAACCTTACCTTAAGAACTCATCGGAACGTTTAAAGCACATATCATTTCACAATTATGTATCTCCACACTCATAATAGACAAAACTTTACATGTTATCCTCAATCCCAACTACAAATCAATTTCATAAACACCATCCTTCTTTTTCTCCAAATCCTACTCCGCTTTCTGATCGCCATTTACACAACCAATTGTTTTCCTTTAAACACGGAGCATAAGTTATTACTCTCCGTTTTTCCCCTATATAAAACCCATGGATACTCTTCATGCCAAATTTTGATCATAATACATCCCATTGGCTTCAATATCGTCGTATGGTGTTGGGGTTTCTAAACATTATGTTAATGGTTAGATTGTTATACAATGTACTGTTTCTAGACGAGAGGGTAATGTGTTCGTTGATAATGTTTATAATACAGACAATAAATTTGTTAATTTTAACATACTATTTATTAAGTTTAACAAACAAGTGACTAAAATCGTACGAAAATAATGAAATAAGGACTATATTCGTTATAAAAAATTAATTTAGGAACAAGTATTGTAATTATTCAAACTACAAGGGCTATTTTACAATATAGTTTAAAAAGAAAAATCAAACAGAGACAATTTAACATTTTATAGTGACCATTAATGAGTAAAGTTGTCCGACATTTTGTAATTGACAAAACAAAAAGTAAATAGGAGTTCTAGCCGATTAACCCTTGATAATAATTATAAGTTATAAAAATATTTGTTATGATAAGCACAAAAAAACATATACTCTACTTCCCTTTCCGAAACTTTTTCAATAACTCGTCCCTCCTTGCAATGTGTGTACACTTATATGATCTTTTGTTTGTTTAAAACAATGTTTTTATAACCGTTTCGAAGTTCAAAGAAGTTGATCACCTGATTCAAAACAGTTTGATATTTTCATTTTTCTCTTTCTGATCACCATCAACTTACACAACCACCTGTTTTCTTTTAAACACGAACCAGAACTTATTACTCTCCGTTTTTTTTCCAACTATAAAACCCACGGCTATCTGTCATGGCAACTTTTGACCATAATACATCGCATTTGTAACACCCCGCTAAAAGCGGAACGCAGAGTGTTCCAGTTAAAGATATCAAGAGTCAAGGATTACAACATTTACAACCAATAAACAAAACATCGGAATATATTAATCATGCCAAAGGTTTATCAAATACAATACAAAGTCAAAAGTGACCAACGTCAAATACAAATACAGATCAATGTCATAAGGTGGATCATAAATGAATTACATCAACATAATGAATTCCAGATACAATAAATAGATGATCCCAAAAATAAGCAAGGCATGATCAAAATAAATCCTCAAACTCCTGAAAAAGCGTTAAAAACGACATCAACACAATGTTGGTGAATTATTCGCAATATGTAAATAAAAGTTGACCCAATAAAAGATTTGATTAATATAGTAAGTTTCAAATAGTATATCTTGAAATCATAACCTAAGTGTGAGTATAGATACCTAGATTAAGCATACACTGAACCTGACCACATTGTATCCCCTGTCCTAAGGTGATGGTAAACCAAAAGTAATAATCATACGGTCATAACATCCACTCATAGGGATATCCTATTGAGCAATGAGGGTAGGCCGATCCCATATAGATCTATATATATGTACCGTGGGCAATAAGCTAACAAGTGCATAAGGGGGGGCTTAACCAAGCCTATGAACCATCTAATCTGAGGTGATACTGATACACTAGGCATACAAGATATACATTCATTTAAACAGTTCAAAATACGCTTTCCAGCCCAAAAATAGTAAGAGAAAAGGGGCTACGAATAACTCACAAAATAAGCTCGGCAAGAGATCGGGTAATAATCAATATGAAGCTAATAATCCGCCGCCTAAGTGCCCTAGATCAATATAACAAGTCTAAGTATCTCAATAACATAGTTCGGTTTAGCCTTGTCGGTTAAGTTTAGAGTTTAAGATTTATTAAAGTATTCCAACGATTTCCAAGTCGAGTCGTGATGACGGTTCATGGTGTCGATGTTCCGCGCCGATAGGGACGATGGGAAAATATCGATAAGTTTCACGTCATAATGACTTTTAGAAAGGAATAACATTCCGAGCCGAACTTGACTAACAGGAACGTCGATTGAAAGGAATACCGTTACCAAAGTTTATTGAAGTCAACCAAAGTCAACGTCGAAGATGTTGACTTGGTCAAAGTCAAAGATGTTGACTTGGTCAAAGTCAAAGTCAACCATTTGAAAGGAAAGTCAAAATTAAAGATATTGATTTAGATTAGTCAAAAGTCAACAATTTTGAATAAAAGTCAAAGTCAACGATTTGTAGAATGGAAGTTAACTTGACACTTTAAGAGTAAAAATACTTTGATTTTCAGAATAATGGAGTAAAAATGATTTATGACGGTTTTAACAATTTTCCGTAAAAGTAAGTAAACGTTTGATTACATATTCTCGATTAATGTTTAAGATTGCGATATGTCTTTGAGTCCAAAGACGTTAGTTTGGCTTATATGATACTTTTATACATGATAAGTTACTGATATAAGTTTAAGGTCAAATTACGAGTCTAAGTCGAAAAGTAACAAGAAAACAAGATTTTGGAGATCAGACCCTTGGTGCTGCGCACCAAGGGGGTGGTGCTTAGCACCGAGCCATTTTCCAACTTTACGAAATTTACGTTTTTGTTGCTAACTGTTCGTTTGACGTTTTTAGGCGAAAGTGTAAACTGATCAATTGTTAGTTTAGGTTCATTTAACATTTACCAAGTGTCATATATGTCTAAATGTGTGGTTTTACATATATTTATCATAAGATACGTTAATTTCGGTAAATATCTTATCTTTACATATTTTATTCGTTTTAAGTCCAAAGTTTCTGAGATCGATTGGTGTTGGTCTAATATGTTAACCTAACCATTTTCAAGGCTTAAAACCGAATTTATAAGTGATGAAATGAAGGATAAGAGATTAAGAATATTTTACCGATTTCACCCGCAAGACGTGTCGATTATTGATACTTGCAAGGACTTCGGAAAGGGAGACTTTATGATGGTGGTGGTAGGTAAAGAGCTCCAAAATACCAAAAATGCCCATCATTAGTCAAGGTCTTAAAAGAAAAGATGTGAAAAGGATTTTCGGAGGAATTTACTTACCAAACTTTTCAAGATGTTACTTTCACCGAAAAGTCACTAGGCTCCAAAGGAAATGGGAGGATTCCGGGTAAGCAAGGACTTCCATTTAGACCACAAACAAGAAATATGTGTTAGAAGTTACTAGATGAAAAGAAAATAGAGAAAGATTCGGAGAGTTTTCTTACCAAAACAAATGTGACGTTTCTACAACGAAAGTCACCGAAAACTCTTGGTCTCAAGATGGGAAAATGAATGTAAGAGCTTGCAACATAAAAGAATAAGATTTTATATTAGGAAAATTCTCTCAAAATAGGTGAAAAGAGAGAAGAAAAGTGAAAGAAAACAACAAGGAGTAACTTACCGAAATGTGTAGAATGGAAGGTTGGTTGTAAGAGATTATTTCTCCAATCCTTCTTACTTGGATTCTCTTGTTAATGGTGTTTTGCACTTCTATTTCTCTGGACTTTTGAGAGAGAAATATGTGTGGGTAACAAAAGTGAGAATAGAAAGAAAAGTGACAAAGTGTTTGAATGTAAGTTTGAAATTTTGGAAAGAGAAAGGGTCAAGACATGCTTAGAGATCCACAAATGGATCTAGCATAACCAAAAGGAGGTGTTTGCAGAAGAAATCACGTGAAAGGAGTTGTAGCATCTCAAGAAATTGACCAAAACTCGAAAAAATGGATTTTAGCCGAAATTGGCCATGGTGCTGCGCACCCCTGACCTTGGTGCTGCGCACCGGGCCTTTTCCTGGTCAGTTTCCGTTAACTTTTCGTTAAAGGACCAGATTTATAACAGATTCCGTTAGTTCTCCGTTAAAGGACTAACTTTGTAACAGATTTAGTTAGAGGACTAACTTTGTAATGAGATTTCGAAATAATGATTTTCTTAACCGACGATCATGGCGTAAACGCAATACTTTAATAACAATATTAGGCACTTAGGTGATTCTAAAGCTTCCGTCTCGAGAGACAAAGTATAAATAAAATATAAACCCGACTCAAATGCAATAAACGTGAGTAAAATAAAGCGAAATACAAGGGTCCAAATCATTGCGAATAAAAAGAGTAAATGTCGGTAAAGAATACTAACTCGAAAAGACGAGTTGTCACAGCATCCCCCAGTAAAAAGGAATTTCGTCCTCGAAATTCTACTGAACACTGCTGCTAGCAAAAAGATGTGGATACTTCTTCTACATTTCGTCCTCCCGCTCCCATGTAAACTCAGCTCCAATTTTTGAGTTCCATCGGACCTTCAGTATCGGAATCTGACTCCGCCGTAACTTCTTGACATCTCGGTCAACAATCTCCACCGGCTCCTCTATCACATGAAGTGAGTCATCCAACCGTAGTTTCTCCAGTGGTACAATCAGGGTCTCATCAGCAAGGCACTTCTTGAGATGCGATATATGAAATACGTTGTGCACACCAGGTGGCAACTCAAGTCGATATGTCACTGGACCAACACGGGACAAAATCCTGAAAGGAACCGTAAAACGTGGACTAAGCTTGCTGCGCTTCTCAAATCAAAACACACTCTTCCACGGAGAAACTTTCAACAATACCATGTCTCCAACCTGAAACTCCAAAGGTCTCCTACGCAAATCCGCGTACTTCTTCTGACGATCTCTGGCGGCTATCAAACGATCCTTGATCCTGAAGATCTTATATGTCGGCTCCTGAATCAACTCGGGACCTGAAATCTGACTGTCTCCTACCTCGGCCCAACATATTGGAGATCTACACTTCCTACCGTAAAGAGCCTCAAATGGAGCGTAGTTTATGCTGGAGTGGTAACTATTATTATACGAGAACTCGACTAATGGTAAGTGTCGATCTCAACTCCCACCAAAATCTAACGCACACGCTCGAAGCATATCCTTCAATGTCTGAATAGTACGCTCACTCTGGTCATCAATCCGAAGATGGTAAGCCGCACACATGTCTAATCTGATACTCAAGGCTTGTTGTAAGGACTGCTAAAACCTCGAAGTGAATCATGCATCACGGTCCAAAATTTACGTATACTGGAATACCATGTCTATCCACGATCTCGTCGATGTACAATCTAGATAATTTCTCTACTCGGTATTCTTCACGAATAGGGAGAAAGTGCGCTGACTTAGTCAGTCGATCGACGGTAACCCAGATGGTATCATAACTTCCTGCTCTACACCCCAGACAAACTCCTCACTCTTCTGGGTCAATTTAGTCATAGGCGAGGCTATCTTCGAGAAATTCTCGATGAACTGACGATAGTATCCTGCTAAACCCAAGAATGACCGATCTCAGTGGGTGTCTTCGGTGCGAACCAAATCTTTGACGGCTTCAATCTTGGCAGGATCAACGTGAATACCCTCA
Source organism: Senecio squalidus (assembly GCA_910822075.1). Classification (NCBI taxonomy): domain Eukaryota; kingdom Viridiplantae; phylum Streptophyta; class Magnoliopsida; order Asterales; family Asteraceae; genus Senecio; species Senecio squalidus. The sequence continues at coordinate 53,839,272 of CAJVGC010000508.1, forward strand.
CTGCTGACCACGTGGCCAAGAAAACTGAACCATAGATTATCAAAACTCGCATTTCGAGAATCTTGCGTACTGCTCCTGACTAAGCAACTCCACACTATTCTCAAGTGCTCCTCGTGTTCTTCCTGGCTACGAGAATATATTAGAATGTCGTCAATGAAAACGATCACGAACTAGTCGGAGTAAGGACGACTTATACGGTTCATCATGTCTATGAAAGCTACAGGCGCATTCGTGAGACCGAAAGGCATAACCAAAAACTCGAAGTGACCATAACGCGTTCTGAAGGTGGTCTTCGGAATGTCCTCCTCCTGCACTCTCACCTGATGATATCCGGATCGTAAATTAATCTTCGAAAAGAAACAAGAACCCTGAAACTGATCGAACAAATCATCCATACGCGGCAAAAGATACTGGTCTTTCACTGTCAGCTTACTTAGCTCTCTGTAGTCTATACACAATCTCATAGAACCATCCTTCTTCTTCACGAAGAGTACTGGCGCTCCCCACGGAGAGAAACTCGGTCTAACAAAGCCTTTATCCACCAACTCCTGAATCTGTTTCGAAAGCTCTAACATCTCCGAAGGTGCCAACCGATAAGGAGTCTTCGCCACCCGGCGCTGCTCCAGGAACCAAATCTATATGGAACTCTACCTGTCTACTAGGGGTAAACCAGGTAAGTCCTCTGGAAATACATCGGGAAAAATCACTAACCACT